>JAUELF010284502.1:0-10293 GCA_031471495.1 Clinocardium nuttallii | reverse complement strand
CTTTTGTCACTATGTTTTCAAAAAGCTGTCTGCTGCAGAGGCGTCAGAAAGCGTCTATATGAGGGAAAGGGTTAATTCAACTGATATTAATCCATTTCTTCATATAATAATTCTGTAGCAGATGACTGAGAAATTATAAAGTCCTTAATATGTAAAATCTCTATAAATGATTATTGAAAAGAGTTGTACTCATTGTAGCAAATGGAGAAATTGCTCGTTATGGGCAATTTATGCTTTTGCCACAATGATTTTAAAAATTGTTTGCTGCAGAGGCTTCAGAAAGCGTATATATGTGGGCAACGATTAAATACCATAACTGTAGCAATTTATCTAAACAATGATAGTGAAATACCTGTAGTAGAAAATGTCATGACAAAAATTTTTGTCCACATACTTTCAGGTTAAATTTTCCCGTGTGGCCCGAGTGTGTAAAAAGGATGTCGGAATGAGTGGCAATAATGAAGGAGATTTAGAGTGGACGTCATTCTTCAAGGCTCGTCTAAACTGTTCCATTCCTGGGGATATTCCTTTCTTGTTCAATGAATTACGTAAGTATTCTGTATGTGATCTCTTATGACATGTATGTATGTGTGTAGTTGTTTTGGTTAATGTCTTCTGTAGGGACTGATCACACTTGTTGCTTGTAAAGAAGTATAAAACATTGCTTAGCTGTGATTGTACAATATGGTGCAGGATGACGAAATGTAAAAATCTTGTGTTTAAGCTTTTTCCGCATACTGTTAATATGCACACATCAAGCTAAAATTATTGAACATGTCTATAAATGAAAGTCTGAACGCGTTTATTTGATGAAAACATGACTACAGCATGTTGCTGCTCTTAACCCACATACAACAAAACTGCAGCAGATGATGTTAAAAAAGATTAAACAAAAACATATGGAAAATCTCTATTATTGTAGGTATAATTACTGAAAAAAGTTGAAAACTTTGTGGCAAAAGGAGAAATTGCTCGTTTTGTCACAATGTTTTCAAAAGTTGTCTGCTGCAGATGTGTCAAAATACGTCTTCAGGTGGGAAAGGGTTAATTATGACATAATTCATTTACAGAATCCACTACGGGCTTTCACCCCGGTAACTACATGGCGACGAGCGATAACAGTAACAGGACGAGAATGTTTTATGGTGTCTTCAACACACCGGAGAACAGCATCCACGGTTCAGCTGTCTGTGGTTTTACCCTGGGCGATATTGAAAGGGCTTACAGAGGAACATTCAAAGAACAGAAGGAAAATCATTTCAAATGGCAAGCTGTGAAACAGAAGGAAATTCCGACCCCGCACCCTGCTACCGTCTGCATGAACAATTCTAAAGATATACCTGCCCAGACAAAAGCATTCATCTCTAAACATTCCTTGTTGCACTCGGCTGTTAACACTGCTGGAGGGGAACCAGTTCTGGTACAGACTCACGGACGGTAAGAACATTTGATATGCTTTGTCCTACTGATAAATAGTAAGTCGAAGCAATCAACTTTTACATTCCCACAATGTTTTCAACTCTGAACCATTCGCAGCTTTCCAATTTTTCAGTTAGATGATTTTGCTTCCCATGCATGTGCAGTGTAATACATGGGACATCATTTCTATTGATTGTCTGTTTGACACACCTTCACTTACAGCTGTATTTGCAGGCAATGTGCGAGTTCCTCTGAATAACTTTGTTTCTTTAGGGATTTATAAAGGAGACATCGTTAAAAAAAATCATGATAGGAAAATACAAAGACATAAATAAAGAAGAAACCGGAAAGGACAGAGGATGGGGCAAATTATGGTTGTCCAGTTGTAACAAATGTTATTAGTTCTGAGAGACTGTTGAAGGAAAATCAATTGTTATTGAATGAAAGCCCATCTCTGGTGTTGGCAAATTTAATACAGAAAACACAGGGCGATGTCTTCATTATTTACTGCTTGTCTAAATGTATTCACTGTCGTTATAAGAAAATAAGTCAGTCTGACATATGGGATTATTTACCCTTTCCCACATGCAGAAACATCTGCAATAGATGACTTTTGAAAACACTTTGCCAATTAGAGAAAATGCTCATGTTGAGGAATTTCTCCTTTAGGTGCAAGGTTTACAACTCTATTCATTAATCTTACTTTCATTTATAGATAAGTTTCCATATTTTTTCTGAGATGTTTTCAAAGTCTTATACTGCAGGCTTTTCGTTTGTCTCTTATACTGCAGGCTTTTCGTTTGTCTCTTATACTGCAGGCTTTTCATTTGTCTCTTATACTGCAGACTTTTCGTTTGTCTCTTATACTGCAGGCTTTTCGTTTGTCTCTTATACTGCAGACTTTTCGTTTGTCTTTTAGCTCTTCCTCATATAAGAAAAATTGAGGCAGACAACTTTGAAAATAGGCAAAAACAGAAACTCTTCTCTAAATGAAAGATCAATTGTTGAAGTAGTTAAAATCATTGTGCCAAAAGAATGGCCTAAGTCTATATGGAAGAGCAGCCAGTTGCTTTGGAAGATTGTTGTGTGGAGTACTGGTGTGAGGAAACACATGAGTAAGTGAACTGGCCACCGTGATATGACTTAGAAATTATTAAAAACGGCGTTAAACCCACAATCAATCAATTGTGCCAAAAGGAGAAATTGCTCAAGATGACATAATGTTTTCAGAGGTTGTTTACTGTCAGAAAGCGTTTGTATGTCGGATAGGGTTAACTCTTCCTGTTTGTATGTGGGATAGGGTTATCTCTTCCTGTTTGTATGTGGGATAGGGTTAACTCTTCCTCAAATACAAGAAAACTGAAGCAGGCCACTTTGAAAATAGGCAAATACTTCTAAAATCTCTATTAGTTGTCAGGTTAATAGATAAGCAATATAGTATACCTGTATATTCTGTTGAGGGGAAATGAATAATCTTACAGTCAATTAATTGTCCTCATTTCTGAACAGCAGTAATTAATCAATGCCAGCCAGGGTCATCCCTTTTTATGGGAGGGGATACAGTGCAAAATTTAAATGAAATTTAAAAATGAGCTCACTGGTTGTTTATATTTATATAGCTTAACCCAAAATGTCTTTGCATTTTGGAAAGGTTAAAACAGCATTTCCGTTTTAACATAATTAGATTTACCGTGGTTTCTTAACATGTAACTGGCATGACAATGTCATAAAAACAAAAACAACTCTCAAGAACTTGTTATCGCCCGATTGCTGAAAGTGGACTTAAACATAACCTTGACAATTTAACAAATAACAAAATCTTATTGCTTCAATGCAATGAATTATTTATTGAATGCGAAGAAAAATTGTGGCAAAAGGAGAAATTGCTCATTATGAGCAAGTTTTTCTTTTGTTGCCAATTGTTCAAATGTCGTCTGCTGATGTGGCAAAAAACATCTGCAGTGCAATGTAAGGTAAATGGTTAACCCTGACTCCCACATACTATCTTTAAATGAAAGTACAACAATTGAATAGTTAAAAACATGATGAAAAAAGGAGAAATTGCTTATTTTTAAGGAGAAAGTGCATGTTTTGTGCAATTTCTTCTTTTGTCACTATGTTTTCAAAAAGCCGTCTGCTGCAGAGGCGTCAGAAAGCGTCTATATGAGGTAGATGGTTAAGGTAGTGATAATGAAGCTTGTGTATAATCTGTATGATGGTTATTTAATGACATATGTGGCACCAATGGTGATCTTAGTACTTAATAATTCATTACACCAGGAATCTGTTTACCTTTCTCTACTGGCATCATGTATAAATTTATTATCCCCTTTCCCTGCCCAGTCCCTGTAGAGACGTGGGCTTTCAATCAAGGGGTTGTGAGTTCGAAGCACGGCTCGGCCAACTTTCTTTCCGATGTTTGACAAAAAAAAGTCAATGCAACATTCGTCTTCCACCAATGGGCAATGTCTATGTGGAAAAGCAGCCAGTTGCTTGTGAAAATTGTAGTGTGGAGTACTGGTGTGAGAAAACCAGGAAAAACATGAGTAGACCGCCGTGATATGACTGAGAAATTGTTAAAAACGGCGTTAAAACCTAATCAATCAATCAATATTCCCTTTCCCACTTTCTCTAAAGCTGCAGCTGTTTTAAATTAATTAAAATCTAAACAAAAAGTTGAAAATGAAATTGTTATTAATGTATCAAGTTGAAATGGTTTAATGGATACAGTAAAATACTTATCCCAGCCTCTAGATGCATCTACAGCAGACAACTATTGAAAGCATTTTGTTGTCCGTAAGAAAGGGATATATAGTACTCCACCCACATCCTTTAAATACAGTGATAATTTATCTATTTTCATCTATCTTAGAATAGAAAAGAGGATATTAATTGAAAATCAAGTTGACAAAATAAATCTGTAATTCTGTGCTTTTCCATGCAGCTTCTGGTTTTAATAATTGCTTTCATTAAATTGCAACAATGTTTCCTAACCTTTTCTTACATACAACAAATTTGAAGCAGATGCCCTCGATCTATGCCAAAATTTGAAAAAATCTATATAAGTGAAAGTTGATAAAAGAAATTTGCTCATTATTATCAATTTCTCCTTTTGCTACAATATTCTCAACAGTTACTACTGTCTGCTACAGGGGCTTCTGAACAAAGCTGCTTATCAGAAAGTGTAAATGAGCCGTCCTGCGAGAAATCCAACATTATGGCATCTGCCTAATGTATCGACCCCAGATCAGACTGATCCCGGCCGACACATTTCAGTTCAGGGGGATAGAGGTAAAGAGTAATGATCCTGAAACAAAAAATCCACAGGAGGCGAAAAGTGTTTATCGGAGTAAGACTGCACGGCATTCTTAGGCTTATCCGGGTCGATACTTTATGCAGAGTCCACAATGTTGGTTTTCTCGCGTGACGGCTCAAATACTACTGTTACTGTATAATGTAATTTGTTGGCTACCTGTGGCAGACCAAGTCCACTGACACCATGGTGGCACCTACATTGTATTACTGTTACTGTGTAATGTAATTTGGCTACCTGTGGCAGACCAAGTCCACTGACACCATGGTGGCACCTACATTGCCAATTAAGGAAACTCTATGAATGATTGATTAAAAGAATTCTCTCACAGACATTAAGAGACAACCAAATTACTGATAAACTTCACTTCATTGAAATCTTTCATAGATATGTCCCACTTTTTCTTTCTTGCTTAATCAGCTTCAGTTACTTTCCTTTGAAACTTCTTATAGACTGTCCTATGGGTGTAACATTGTTGATTACATTGTTGGAAAAGTAGGTAGTAGTAGATCAGTAATTAAAGAAAATTTAATTATTGTTATGAGTTGAAGGCATTGTGGCGAAAGGAGGATTGCTCATCATGGTGTATCACTGTATTCATGATGAGCAATTTCTCCTATTGTCACAATGGTTTTAAAAATAATCTGCTGTAGATGCATCAAAGTGCATGTGGAGATAGATATATTAATTAAGTCTTCTTGCACGATGCACTAGTATAAACGACCATTTTAAGCATAAATATAGGTCATTATGATTTCAACTTGCGACTGAACAGATTTAAGTTGGTAAGGGTAACACCTTCCAACCTTCAGACACAATTTGAAGAATCTGCATTATGCAAAACTTTTGAAAACATAGTGGCAAAAGGAGAAATGTATTTAAAATTGTCTGCTGCAGATTTGTTGTATGTTGGCAGATTGGGTTAATCCCATGATAAAAGACAAACAAAAAGCTTCAACTTATTACAATGAAATAAAAACAATCTCTTACAGCAGCTGTAGTAAGGGTATATTACATCTTGTCTTCACAGATGTTGGCATGGATTGTTTTTGCTTTACCCTTTCACTGTAACAGACACATTTTGAGCCTATACAGCAAATAAGATTTAAAAAACAAAACATTGTGAGAATAGGAAGAAATTGCTCTGAATATGCATTTAAATTTTCTCCTTTTCATCTTGGAACGAAAGCATGCATCCATTTTAATTGAGATTTAGACCTTTTCGTCAGAAATTTTCTAAGCATGAGGCGGCTCTTAATGCAAAATTATCATGTAAACAGTTATACAGGATCTGGATGAAAAGGTCATGAAAAGAGATATAGAACATGTCACAATCAACTGTCTGTTACGGATACAAGTTGGGTTTTTTCAGGGTTTTTTGGTCTCCCATGTTTGAATAGAACCTGTCAGGTTGTTGTCAACACTTTCAACCCTTTTTAACCCACATACAGACACATCGTTCTGCAGCAGAAGACTTTTGAAATAAAGAAAGTCTTTTATTTTACACACAAGAATTGTTTACAATTGGCTCATCTGTCATGACTTGTTGCAGATACCCATGCAAATTTTGATACAAAGTTGCGTTTGTACATATTATGAGCAATGTGCCTGAGTAAAACTGACATTGGCGTATCAATGAGAAGTGTATATAAAGATCTGTCTGTATATTTGTTAAATCTGTCAGATCCAATAGACAATATTGTCAGACATTTCTGGTGACCTTCATGACCTTTGGCAAACTAAAATACAGTAGTCTTGCAATAACTTAAGAACATTATGGAAAATTTAAAAAATATCATTAAACTCAAATCATTTCCCGGAACGGATCTGTTTTTTGAAACCTGAGCGTAGTAGCAATCAGAAATGCTGCTGCGCTGTTTTCAAAATTGGATTTTTATCACTGGCTTGCTTTTTAAGATGTAGTTCTCGCAAGTCTACTGTCAATACATGATGACTAATCTGGTTGATTTATATTGAGTTATATTGAGTCAGGATTTTGAAATCTGAACTGTATGAAGTGCGGGTAGTTCCTAATTAAATATCAATGAAACATTAAACAAGCAATATAACCCTTCCGGTACGCAGACACATCTGCAGCAGATGACTTTTGAAAACATTGTAGCAAGTAATTTTTCCATTTGCTGCTATGTTTTCAAATCGTCGGCTGCAGGTTTGTGATATGTGGGAAACGTTTAAGCTTCTATAACAGTTTGTAATTTGCATTTTCCACACTATGATGTAATAAATTGGAACTTTTTTTCCCTGACATGTCGTCCTGTAAAACGAAATTTGAGTTTACCATAAAAACAAGTTCATTGTGCAGCAAGTTATTTTTAGTATAATTATAAAGAGATAAGATTTTATATCAATGCAAATTACCTCACTTGGTTAATTATCTCTTCATGGGTCTCTTAATATTTGCTGAAAATTGAAACAGTCTGTATTCAAATTGCACAAAGAATGAATGATGATGAACTTGAAATTAAGATACTGTTTATTTTTCATAAGCGATTGAGAAAGATTCATCTTTTCCGGATATAGGGACCTTTATTGCATTTGCAGTGGACACATTTTGAATTATTGTGGTTAAATGACTAATTGCTTAAAAGAAGCTACTTATCCTTTAACAGCATTGTTTAAAATTTGTACCACATACTGCAGATGACTTGGATAGTATCAAGGCAAAAAAAGAAAGGAAAATCTTTATAAACAAAAGTATTGAAAATATTATGGCATAAATATGGATGGCACATCCTGAAATAATCGGCTTCAGATGTATGTATAAATGCATAGTGTTCGTATGCTGGAAAGTGTTAATGATATTTATCTTCTCTTTGCAGTTTTATAAACATACTTCTGGCATCCTTATTCTTTTATCATCATATTTAATTAAGTGCAAATTGTATTTTGAGAGTTTAGTAATGATATACTTTATATTCAACCCTACCTGTCATTTCAAAGTTTCTGAAAATAAAATAAATAAATATCTACTTCTATATATTTATTTGCATTCTGAGCACTTTTCCATTGTTGCAATGTTTTCAAAAGCTGTCTGCTTCAAAATTATTTTACACTTTCCCACATACAACACATCTGTATAAGACTACTTTAAAATACAATCTTAGTAGTCCAAAATATGGAATATACTGTAATTGAAAGTATATAATTTGTATCGTTATGAGCAATTTCTCTGTTTACCTCAATGTTTTCAAAAACAATTCTGCAAGTGGGAGGTCTAATATCTAGAGCTGTGGTTGATCTTTCAAACCCTAGTTGTCTGCCAGGCGAAACATTAATTGTTTTGACTCAAACATTAATTGTTTTGACTGGCTTATAAGTAAACTAACTATGTACAAATGCTTTCAGACAACTGCTTTCAGACATCTCTGAAGCAGGCGAAATTTGCAAACATTGAAATAATGAGTGATTTCTTCTTTTGTCACAATATTTTCGAAATTTCATATGCTGCAGATGAGTCAAAAAGTATTTGCAAGTTGGAAATAAGAGTACAGCAGCTGATGCAGTTGCTAATTCTTGGCCCATCTATTTGTGAATTGTCTTGGTTTGCAGAGGATGACACATAGGGTTCACTTCTCATTTCTCTATGACCTTTATGCTTGTCTACATTTTAAATGAACACAGCCTTTCTATGTATAATTGTTCTTTAATTTACCTGTTCCCACTCAGGCCACATACAGTAAATCTGCTGCATATAACTGTAAACATATTTGTCAATACTTTTGAAAAGCTTGATCTGTTAATGAATGTCCAGTGTTTGAAAAGAGTAGAAAACATGGAGAATATGCAATTTGTTTTCAAATGTCGTCTGCCGCTTATAAAATTTGTCTGCAAGTGTGAAAAGGTTTAGTCAAATATGTAAAAATTTCAAAAAGAGGTAAAACAGTTCACAGTAGACAAGACTCTATCATAAAATATGATAAGTAATGTACATTCAACATTATTTTGATTTATTGCACTATTAAAATGTATGAGATTATAGTTTTGTTCTTCTCTCTTTAACCCTTTCAAACTTGAGACGTACTGCAGCAGAATGCCCATTTAAGCAATTTATACTTTTTGCACAATGTTTTCATATTCATTTAAAGATATTTACCATATTTCTACCTAACTTTCTACTGCAGATGTGTTGTATGTGGGGAAGGGAGGGTTAAAACCTCTGGTTTAGAAACAGATATCTCAAATATATGGCCCTCTCACCTCACTAGACGTTAGTACTGGCTATTGCCCAAACTTGCTGAGAACAAAATCAACTTGATCTTTTTGTTTAAAACTATTGAACAGTTCTTCGTTGGTTTTGGTCACCACAAGAAAGGGTGGCCCCACTTACAGACTCTTTCATCTGCCTCTGCGGCAGATGAATGTTGAAAATATTGTAGCAAGTGAAGAAATTGCTCATAAACTTTTTTTGCAACAATGTTTTTAACTTCTTTATTGGTATTCATACCTTCATTTAAAGCGATTTTCCTAATTTTTGTGTAGACGTTTTTAAATTCGTCTGCTGCAAATTGTTTGTATGTTGGAAAGCGTAAATACATTTGTTTCAAGAAAATTGTACAGGATGAAATTGTGTCTGCTGTAGAGCTAAATTTAGAACAAAGTCGTGTTCCAACACTTTGTTGTGGTTACCATATTTTCGTTACAGGGTAATTAGGGTGGTGTTTTCAATTTCTCACTATATTTCGTAATTTGCCTTCATTATTTCTGCCCATGTGAGCGGAAATTTGTAATGGCAGTTGTTTCTCATTTACCTAATCCTAGACTCTTACTGATGCATCTGCAGCAGACGGCTTTTTGAAAACAAGTTGACAAAAGAAGAAATTGCTCAAAACAAGCAATTTCTCCTTTTGTCATCATGTATTCAACTCTATTCAAATATTGTACTTTCATTTAAAGGGAGTTTCGAATTTCTTTCGGTATGTTTTCAAAGTTGTCTGCTGCAGATTTTGTTGTGTGAGGGAAAGGGTTAACCCTTTGGAACATGCAGATGCATTTTGACATGTTTGAAGCAGGTGACTTTAAAAACAAAATTGCCACCATTTTTTTTAACTTATATTTCTTTTTTTTCGCCTTATTCTTTCCAAGTCATCTGCAGATTTGTTGGAAAAAGTCAAAACATCAATCAATAAAAGTGATACCAGGTTTTCTTAGCTGGTACAGACATTCAGAACAATTTCTCTTTGTTTCCCCTTGAAATTTTATATCATATACTGCAGACTCGTCAACAGTTATTAATATAATTGATAGTTGTGAAGAAATAAAGATGCATTTATACAAATGTTGAAAGCGAGCCTTTGTGGACATATCAGTCCATTCGTTATTTTATGCTGCATGCAATGATGTGCATTAACTCTGCAGAAAATGTTTGTGAAAATATCATGAGACAAAAATGAAAAGTCTCTTATAAAGGAAAGTATGCCTATTGGATGCAGTCAAAAGCATTGGTGACGGGAGGCATTGCTTATTAACCCTTTCCCTCATATAGACGCTTTCTGACGCCTCTGCAGCAGACGGCTTTTTGAAAACATGGTGACTAAAGAAGA
>JAUELF010284491.1:0-10294 GCA_031471495.1 Clinocardium nuttallii | reverse complement strand
AAATATATTCTCATCTTTGAATAAATAAGTTGAATAATCTGTTTATTACATTTCATTGTTGTTTTTTTAATACATTGAGGCAACATGGGTAATAACCCTTTTCGAGTAACTTTCACTTCAGCCACATTGTTGTCAAAGGTCGTCTGTTGAGGAGGCATCAGAAAGCGTCTGTTTGAGGGAAAGGGTTAAGTGATGAGAGCCGCCCAGCAAAAAAACAACATTATTGCCTCTGCGTAATGTATCGATCCAGATCAGCGCATATTGATCCGGGCCGACACATTCCGTATAAGGGAGATAGAGTTATAGAGAAATGATTCCTGAAATAGAGAAACCAGGAGGCGAAAAGCGTCTATCCGGAAAAGCCTGCGCGGCATACCTAGGCTGAATCGGGTCGATACTTCACAGTCCACAGTGTTGATTTTCTCACGGGACGGTTCACATGCAAACCTCTCGTAGTTATTTGAGCCGCGACTGGCGTTTTTTGGCGGGTTTTATTGAAGCATACATGTGATTATGTGTTGTGACTTTTTGGCCGAAATAACAACAAATGTTAAGAGGGGGTGGGGGTTTCCGGAAATTGTTCGAAATGGTGAACGTCTGTGGTGCATTCTAGGGCATATCTGGTGTTTATTTTAAACGTATTTAACGTCGGAAAAACGATCCCTTTTTAGATTAGAACAACAGCATTATCGCGATTTTCAATTTTATAATCATACTAACAGTTCATCAAGTACGATATATGCCATTCCTAACACCAACACATCCGTATAGAACAATTAATAAGTATACCAATACGCTCCCCGACTTGTAAAACTGAGCTCATTAAAACAATTATCGGATGATTGTCGAGGATCACAACGACACACATATCAACTAACGGATACGTGTCAACATATATCCTGCGTGAAGCTGCGTTCCGTACAGGCCAACTGCTTACCTGGATTGGTGAACAATTATGAGTCTAAATTTTATTTTTACTGCTCGTAATAAATTCCCAGGATAAATGTGCGTCTGTCGGGGAATCCGGGAAAATTTCACATGTATGATTGAAGCTCTGTAAAGAGAGTATCCTACATGCATTAAATCTGTTCCAGTCGACTATGAAATTGTATTGGCAAAACTATGGAATATCGCTATAAATGAAGTTATAATTACTGACAGTTGAAAAAATATTGTGGCAAAATGAGAATTCGTTCGATTTGAGCAATCTCTCCTTTAATAAGCCTTTTCGCTGTATTCGATTCTCTAACGTCTGCATCCGCCAGTAACTGTAACTGTGTTATGCTTGTAAGCGCAACTCCTTCTTATCGGCTTGACCGATTCTGATGAAACTTTACACAGTTGCAGTACACAAGCTGATGGTGTGCATGAAGAAAAATTATCCATGTCCGTCCGTCCGTCTGTCCGTGTCTGTCTGTCCGTGTCCGTCTGTCTGTCCATGTGTCTTGTAAGCGCGGGAAGGGGGTATCCTTTCGTGAGTTCACTCATAGTTCTAGTTTAGCGTTGTACAATTAATAATGAACTACTAACATGCATGCACAATACATGTATATGTTTTCCACAATACGATAAAGCAACAGAACAATCACGAATAAACATAGAGTCTATACTTATATAGTTTGTACATTGCATGTAGTAAAATGCCTTCACATTAAAAGCAAATAAACGAACAAACAATACATTTTGATAACAGATAATTAAAATAGACTTACATATTATCTACTATAAAACATAGTAATGATCGAGAAAGACAAGTCCTTCACAGTATTTACCCTGTTCTTCTCTGTTCGCCTGTTATTCGCAGAAGGAGGAAAGACAATTCTGACAGACATGTTGTGCGTTAAGAGTACATACATGTTGTATGCGTAGACCAGAGATCTAGATAAGAAGAGTATTTCTAATTCTAATATCCTTATATTACCATCAAACCCTTTGTTGTGGGAACTCAAAAAGAATCGTCTATGTGAGACGATTCTTTTGAGTACCCACACCATAGGGTTTGGTTGAGTATACGAGAAATATCGCTGTGCAAGTACGAGTTTACTCCTCCATGGTTAGTACTCTGGTAGACAGGTCTTAATCTGAACGGCGCTCTGTGCATACTAGTCGTAAAGCATTGGGAACATTGCAGACCAAGCATCCAAACAGTCTGTTCTGGTTCTAAACTGTTCGTTAATTAGATATAGAGGCATTCACGAAACTTCTGTTAAAGCAATATGCATCTATATATTTTAGCAGAGACATGTGACAGGTCCTTTAATTTTTTCATTCGTGAAATAATTCCGCTTTGGAAGGTAAATTTACCTTGCGCCCTGCTCACTTGTCATACACACACGCAGATTGTGCAACTTTATCAGGTCTGCCTTGTTAACAAATGCTGTCTTAAGTGACTTACTGCATGGTAAAGGTTGATCAATATGTATCTCTTTCACCACCAATGACAATATTGAGGTTTTTTAAAAACAATGCATATTCTGGTGAGTCAGCTCCTTATGGGCTTTCTAACCTGAAAACAGCATCGTTTGCTTTTTAGGTTATCAACATATTAAAAACTGTTATTACGAACAGTGGAGTTCCCCTCCCCTGATTTTGAATATAAATGGTTATACGTAGGGAATGCAGTGATGATATTGTGCAATATCGCAGGATAGCATATTTACAATGTTATGAGAAGTAACGAGATATGTCTGTGTTTGTTTTCTCGTACAACCTTACACACCATTCACTTTTCTTGAATAATTATTCCGACAATGTAGTTCATGCATTCATCGCATGCAGGTTATAAACAAGACGAATTTTGATGCAAAGCCGCAAAGACGCCGCGCATGATTTTGAAGCATGACTTAAAGGAAGGAGATGCAGTTCAGTACATGTAAACAACCTGTACGACAGGATCTAAATATGTTGAGCAAGAACGAAAAATGTATTTTAAACAAGAAGGCCAATATGTGACTATAATTCGTACTTTGCTACCATAGTCTATAATACAAGGTTATCGAGAGCAAAAAGGGTCAATTTTGACGTAGGGATCTATGTGATATTCAGCAGGGGGGAGTTTCGTCCTGAAACAATTGGTTTACAGTTTGCTTTGCATTGATTGCAACTATAATGTGTCATAACAGCTGAAGTTTTCTTTTCCCCAAATAAACGGTTTAAATATAAACAGATATTAACTTAAGGTTTAATGCCTCTATGTTTAAGTTAAGTGTGACACAAACTCTGGAAGGAGAAGGGGAAGTATATGCTCCTAGCAGTTGAGCAGAGGTATGATAACAACATGAGGCACATGGAGGCCAGTTTCGCTCCACTGTCATTATGCAGAAATTAAATCTATAAAGAGCCCAGTTCCCCTGGTGGCCATTATTTCCCAATCACTATGGCTTGTAGGAATCCATTAGAGTTTCACACAGGGAACATTTCTGCAAAATTATTTGAAAACCGCCCAAATAGCTTTGGAGGAGAATATTTTTTAAGTTTTCACTAAAGCCAATAACAAGTTTAGAGCCCCTAATCCTCTTCCCATGTTTTCTGACCAATGAACATGGCTTGAAGAAATCTGCCAGTGACGCTACAAACGAAAGTATATAAACAAAAGATTCAAATTAATTTTTACAAAGTTTTAAGATATTTATTATCAAAATTGAACATTTATGAAACTCAATTACCTCTTATAGAAATGTTCTATTTGTTGACGAAATATGTTCACCAATACAATGTGCAGACACGAATTAATCAACGATGAAAAGTGGCTTATGAATTCTAATTTGCACCCGAAAATGACCCATTTTATTGCCCTTCTGAATTCCTTCCGCAATCTAACTAGATCAATCAAAGACCCACCGGTACTGTGTATATAGAAACAATAACCACCTATGGCAGCTGTTCATCCCTTTTCCCCTTACAACAAATCACAGCAAACGAGTGTGAAAATGTAGACACTTTTTTTTATAAAAATGAAAGTAAAATAATTGAATTAATTCAAATCATTGTGTAAAAAGTCATCTTATTAATGTAATGCATTTAGGTTATTCTCATATTTTGCTTCAATGTTTACCAAATTTATCTTTCGTCGGTTCTGCATTTGTGAAAGGAGGTATATTCTATTAAAACAACATGACTGCGGAAATATCTCACAGCTCCTAGTGAAGTCGGTCATTACAAAAGAAGTGTCATTGCACGTGTGTTTGAACTCCTGTTCCTTTCAATAAATTTGCCGAGGAAATTAAAAACATTTTGACAGGAACATGTGGAAAATTTCTTTTAAAATTATTTCTGTAGCAAAATACTTAATATATACAGGGTTACTTTTTTGTGATTGAGACAATAACGCTGTCATTATGATAAATTTCACTCGTATTTTTTCAAATGTCGTTTGCTCCAGATTTTGTAATATGTAAAACAGGGACGAATGAGCTACAATGGAATGTTGTCAAGGTCATTACTTACTGTCTCGTCTGTGATTAACTGATTGGCTATTTGTGTGTGTCATGATTAAATCTTTATATGGTGCATAGCGAAACCTTGACATTTAATAACATACAACATTCAGACGGATATTTTCAAACAGAAATTAGGTAATTTGTAAGCTGAATACTGAGTTTTGAAACACTTCCCATGTTTGGACGCTTTTACTCGTTATTTCAAATGAAAACAACTATCAGCTTGTGTTTAAAGGTAATTCATTGTTAAAGAAAGCGTAAACTGGATATATCTTTTTGTACTGTTCAAAAGTTTTCGCGTCGAGTCCACCGCTTTTATCCACAAAAAGTTGACTGTCTCGTCCTGTTGGAAGCTATGAAAGCGTTAACGTCCATCGGCATGTTTAAACTCCCACCTACAAGACACTCTATGGGCATTTTCATGTTTTATTTCTCTTTAATTATTCCAAACATATCGATCATGCGTTCACGATTACGATTAACACTATCATTACAATGAAAGGCAACTATAAATGCATCAAAATAACGTAACTTCAGGTATATTTTACGGAAATGACCGATCTTTTTTTCCGACAATCGCGACCTAGCTTATTTTGAGCCCGGATTTTAAATGCTAATTAAAGTGGCTTTTTTTTAATATTTATCACATTAGGTTTATATGACATTTCCCTACATATTTATCGCGTATTTGAATATCATTCTTTGTTTCCTTCAACCGTACTGTATAAAAAATAAGCCCAGGAAGTTGGTGGAAAAGTGAACTTTGTTTCTGAGCTTTGATAAATCGTGTCATCAAGGTCGTAATCTATTAAAAAGGCGTAGCATAGGAATTGGTAAAACGTTATTTAATACCCATTAGATGTGTCTAAAGTTTTATAATAACGGTAGAAGACATACGTATGTCGTTTCTAGTTGTTTCTTACATGAGTTAATACAATTTATTGATTCATAAAGGTGTTTTTTCCCCGAAATTATCTTGCGGATTTGGGGTTGATTTGCGTTTAAGGGCAACCATGAACACTTTGGGTAAATGTCACTATGACCCGATCTTATCAAGTTGTTTCGGTTCAAAATCTATATTAATCCATATGACCAGTTCGAATCTTCAATATCATATTATATATTATTTATAACACAGATGATTTATATTGGTTTTGGCGTCAGTATATCAAAGGTAAAGGTCACAAAAAGAATGTTTTACGCTTATGGCTATTCAGGGTGAGAGGCATGCGTTAAAGCTCCAATGGCTAAAAATAAGCCGAGCTGATGTCATGGCGATTTGTCCAACGTCCTTGCGTGCGTTAACAATTGGCAGCCCACGACTTCTCCTCTGTAAGCACTGTGACAATTAGGATGAAACACCATACGTAGCATCCTGTCAATGTCCCGATCATATCATATCTCGTTTTCCTTTGGATCCATGCACGATTCTGGTTTCAATGACTATCGAAAGCAAAACTTTAAAAACCTTCTACGGGTAAAGTAAAAACTTCAAAAAACTTCTCCTCCGGAAGTATGAAGCAGATATTTCAAATGTGTTTGTAGACATCTTCCCTGGGAGACCCTCTTCTAGATTCCTTCACGCAATGAGCAATGATGATTGGTCCAAAGACATGGCTGCGGAGGACTTCATATGGCTTCAATACATATTTACCAAAGGAATACTTCTCTTTTGAAAGTATGAAGTCGGTTTTTTTGTATAATGTTGTAGAATGTCCTTGGGTGACCCTCTAAGATATTCCGTTAAGCCATTTTGATCGGTCAACAATATGGCCACAAGGGGGCAGTGCTATTTGTCTGTTATGGCTTTTCTGGTTTAATAATTGGCTAATGGAAGTGGAGCGTTACTGGCCCTCGTTTCAAATAATGTTGTAGAAATGTTCATTGGTGACCTTCTTAGACATGTTAATTGGTTGAAAACGATATTCGCAACAGGACAGAGCTGTTTTGCCTGATATGGCTTTAGTGATTTCATTTTTGCTTAACGGAATTAGAGCGGTGCAGGCCCTCTCGGACCTCTTGTTTATTTTTAAAAACAGCCTTTTTGATAGTCGTTAAATCCTGATATACAGGTTACATTCCAACTTGATGTTCGCAAATCTTGCCAAAAAGGTTGCATTGTCACATTTCGCAACTTTTTCGATGGGCATTTGATATTAAATGTATTGCATTTAAGCACGGGTAATGTGGCTTTGTTTTAGTGGTTAGAGGCCTTGGTAACGGGAAGGAAATCAGGTTTAATTTTCAGTCGAATCATACCAAAGACTTAAAAGTGCTGAACTCTAGATTAAAGATTGTAAAATGAAAGTTTTAGAACTGGTTAGAGTAATTTTTATAACAAAACACCCAAACATTGATTTGTTATTCTTACTTTGTACATACCCACCCAGCCAAATTGTGTCAATTGTATGACTTTCAATTGACTGTTTTTACAAAATTTATTTCCGAATAGTTTTGAACTATTTATTACTTTCTTTGTTGACGCAATTAGCAATATGTGCAAACGTTCCAACATTTCAAGATCCACCTTTGATTTCAGCAGCTTCAACACATGGTAATACTGGTTACCCTCATTGACGCTCATGGTTGGGAAATAACGTCACGATTGATGCTTTGGTGTCAGTATATTTGGTTGTTTTATTTGGGTTGTGCACAGTTTCAACACAAGTTCAGTTATATCACGGCGAAAGTTTACATGTTGATGATCCCTAGTAAACCAATATAGACTAGGCTACGAAAAGAGCCATGCCGTAGGATCGAACTGGGGACGGCCAATTAAATATCCCCGACATAATTCACTCGGTAGCCCTGACTAGAAAACTTAACGTTGTCTATACATATGCATTCTTTTAAGTATATAAAGGTCACCGGCTCATCATATGATATACACAAACATGCATGAATACTTTTACAAAGTTGTGATATTAAACAATGTTGTAGTAATATATATTAAATATTATTTCTTTTTAAGATATTTGTTGAGTTTTGCTCGCATTTAACTAAATACCAAATTGTTGTTTTCTATTTTCAAAATATTTCATATACATGACTGTTGCAATTAATTAAGGCTGTACTTTTTTGGATGGTCATTTCATCGGTTGTGCACGTTGATAAATAAAAGCTATTATAATAAGACCTTTCAAGATACTTGAAAAATACATGATATTCGTCTCCAATACAATGAATTTAAAATTAAGCAGACAATACAAACAAACTCTATTTTATCTATCTATTTCAATGTGCCTACCTACCAGCTTTAATACATAACTTGCGGCTAGAACATATTGTTTCCTAAAATAGAATAATAGATTATAGATAAAAAAAAATCTGGATTTAGCATGTTTATAAAATGTTTGTACATTAAGCATCGTGGACTTTTATTTAAAGACTCTAACCATTTGTGCTGCATGCAGTCTCTCAGTCGTTGATTGAATTTAGCTAAAAACATGTCCAGGTTAACAACATCTTGCGCTAGCTAGACATATCAAAAGCCATAACGATACAATATTTGTTTAATTGACGTTGCCCATGTATTCTTTCACTATCATCTAGACTCATCAACATTTTATAAAAAAATATCAGGAAGTCTATGGTCAGGCATATGGAGTAGTTATATCGAATATTTTATAGATTTAAAATAATAATCAACACAAATAGGGAAATCTCCAAAACTTACCTAAAACAATTCAATCATTTGCTGACGAACATACCCCTAGAAAATCCTTACAATACTTTATGTGTAGCCTTTCAATGTCTTCCGTCTGCCAAATTTCAGTTCCGTGTAAAAGAATAGAGTTCATCAAGGCATCAAACAATTTAAAGAATTCAGAATGAGAAAAAATACAAACGTTTCTATTTAAGGATATAATTGAAAAAATATTTGTTTTCGCTAGGGATGCTAGTTTTAGCTTTGCTCTTTCCCATGACAATTTAGGTGTTACAACTATTCCCATATATTTATAAACAGAAGTTACATTAACAGCTTGGCCATTATATGTCCAATGCTCATAATTATGAAGCGGTCCACCATTTCTAAAGACAATTATTTCTGTTTTACTTTGATTTAAATTCATACCGGTTGGATAACAAATATCGGCAATAGCGTGAGGTTGCATCAATAAATCAGACTCTGTATGTACTGTATACGAACATGCCCCTGTCTGTGTCCTTTAATTTTTAGAAAGGTACATAACTCATTGAAATACAAACTAAAGATTATTGTACTGCTTACGTCCCGTTGTCGGGTTACATTATTCTGAAAGTAATCATTTGCACTTACGTAAATGCGCATATTTAAGTACATAGAAGTTAACAATCTTAACATACTACCACTAATACCTTTCCTTTCCAAACAGGTACACAAATCTGAATGTCTTATAGAGTCAAATGCTTTTTGAAAATCAACATATAATACGTAAAACCTTCCCATTATTTTGCTAATATATTTTTGAACCAAAATTTGTAAGGTATAAACATATTATCTGTACACGAATAACACGCTATGAAACCTGCCTAGGCTTTGTCAATTTAATTAAACATTTCAGCCCACTTACATAGCCTAGAGTTTAAAATACTTAGAACATTTATACATAATCTAAGGCTGCTGTAAGGATGTCAAAACACGTAGTTCTAAGTAATAACATAACATGGTCAGATGTTCATGCCATTACAGGTGACAGAACCTGATTCATACGAAGAACTATCTCATTTAGGACAATTACCCAAATCAACTACATTGCCTATGGTTATGGTCAAATATACGGTCACAGATGCCATATTATGGAAACCCTCCGAAATAGCATAAGTGACTTTAGAACAGTTTTTGCGAACATGACAGTAGACATACTTCGGGCTTTGGGACCGTACTATAAATGTAAACACGTAGATGCCATTAACACTGCACGTGAACTTTCCCGTGATGACGTTTTTGAGCTCCTCCTACTGTAGTGAACGTCGGAACACCATTAACAAAAACACCAGTGGCGTTTTTGACGGCAAATATAACTGAAAGAAATATCAATGCATTTATATAATGTTAATATAGTAGAAAGTAATATTTTAGTTAAAGCCCATATATGTCTGTACATAGGCCTCTGTCTGATGTTGATAACGTTTGGTTGTCAGAATAAGTACACTCTTACAGCGAGTGCTAGTAATCAGTTCCCCGTCGAGTTAATGAAGAACAATGCTGGTGGATTTCGTATGACATCGTAAGACATCGTTAGAGATCGGTATTGTTAATTATCGGTCATTGTTAACGGAAATACCTGGCCAGTTTATCTCTAACGACGTCAGACGAAACTCTCCCGATCTATATAATAAACTATGTTTAAATACCGGCATTACATGTTAATCAGCAATCCAGGTAGCGTTTTTACATTAATGTTAATTTAATGCGCATATATATGTACCAGTAAGTAGTACAAGGTCTTCATTACACGAAAGCAACCCTTTGGATAATTTGGATAAAATGTCAGTTACGATTACATTGCAGCCTTCAATAGGCCGGTATTTGACATTTAACGTTTTACAGAGGCTATAAGGATGTTTGCGCTGGATACATATTAAAAACAGTAATGTAGTTTTTAAATGCCATCGAACTTTTTTGTAAATGATGTATTAATTATACTCAATCATGAACCATTGATGGATGCAGTTAAACTATAATTATTATATATATACGAGGTGTTGCCTTGCAATTTGGAGCTGAAAAGCATTTGAGTAAAGTGAAGACTCGGGAGAGAGGTAATATATACTTACATTAACAAGTATAAACACTGTAACCCAATTATTTAATATAACTTTAATAAAATGGCAGTAAAGAAAATAGTTTTACAGAGGATTGAAGGATGATT
>JAUELF010284480.1:0-10294 GCA_031471495.1 Clinocardium nuttallii | reverse complement strand
GTCGATACTTTACGCAGAGTCCACAATGTTGGTTTTCTCGCGGGACAGCTCATATCTTCATAGAATTAACGTTGCTGAGACGTGTCGACTATCGTCTGTATCAGGGAAATGGTTAAGTATTTGTTTTAAAAAGTGATAACAAAAATATGCCTACCGTTTAACAAATGGTACATAAAACTGAGCTACCCAACCAAAAGTTTTAATCCTGAACTTAAGAAACAAACATTGAAGTAAAGTAATGCCTGACGTTATCAGGACACATGCCACAAATGCAGCAGTAAATTTAGTCACACGAGCAGTGTCATCGGAAAACTCAACCTTTAGCGTACTTATAGCAAGTGTAGATCCGGAGTGTTGCTTGTGCAGTGTTGGTAAGATGTTTCTTGAAATATTCCGTATTTTACCCGCGAACTGATTATAGCCAGATGAAACTACGAATGAGGATATTGAGATAGTTATATGTTGTTAGCAAGCGTTCTAGTGATGGTGCAAACCTTTTCAAACTAGACCAGGTCATTCATAAAGCCACCTTCGGGGAAGGGGACGCGATTAGGATACATCCACGTAGAACCTCCACGTTACATCAGGATATTTCCTGAATGTGAGCCGTCTCGCGAGAAAACCAACACTGTGCACTCTGCGTAAAGTATCGACCCGAAACCAGCTTAAGCATGCCGCGCAGGCTAATCCGGACAGACACTTTTTGCATCATGTGGATTTTCTGTTTCAGGAATCATTACGCTATACCTTTAAGCCCCGAGACGGAATGCGTCGGCCTAGATCAGTCTGCGCGGACAGCGCAGGCTGATCCGGGTCGATAAATTACGCAGATGCCATAATGTTGGTTTTCTCGCGGAACGGCTCATATATATCTAGCCGTACCAGCACCAAGGAAGCCCTTAGATAATTATTATGACTGAAACAACATTACAGACAAGTAATCTCCATTATTTCAATACCGACGAAGGTCTGTTTTCGCGTGGCTTAGCTCCATGATAACCTAATCTAAATAAATAAACATTCAACTGTTGTTTGTCCTATGTGCATGTTTGTATTACGATAAGACCGCTTTCAGATATGCATGTTATATTTAACGTATACATTATTCCATGTTCTGGTTTTAGATCGTAGTATGTTAATATTATAATTCATTATTAGTTTAATCAGGCCTGTTTCTAGTATGTTTTATTGCAACATTGGGAGAAATAAAGATTGATTCATTGATTGATTGGGGTTTAACGCGGTTTTTAACAATTTGTTCAGTCATATCACGGCGGCCAGTTCACCTTCTCATGGGTTTTCTAGTTTTCTCACACCAGTACTCCATACAACAATCTTCCCAAGCAACTGGCTGATTTTCCACATAGACTTAGCCCATTGGTGGAAAACGAATGACGCATGTCGCACTGACCTTTGTCAAACGTCGGGAAAAAGTAGGCCGAGCCGGGATTCGAACTCACAACTCCTGGATTGACAGCCCGCGTCGTTACCGACTGAGCTACCGGGACTCGGCTGGAGAAATAAAGAACTATTTATTGTACTCTTGGGACAATGAGAACTCCGAATACGTTAATCGAGTTTTCATGAATTAGTTAACGATATCATTCATACAAAACATCATACAATGGAAAATAAATTCATCTCCCTTTTTTCGACAACAATGGTCTTGAGTTGGATGTCAATTCGCGTACAAATACATGTATCTTCGTAATGAGAACGGTGAAAGTAGTTTACCCTTTTCCACATAAAGACGCAAGTTTGGTCCATCTACAGCTGACAGTGGGAACATTGTGACAACAGAAGAAATTACTCATTAACTGTACCTTCGTGTATGTCTTAGAGTACATAGCAGTCAACTGATAATCATATTAAATGATATTAAATTCTTTTATAAATGCAGTTTTCAATTCTTCAACATATCATTTCAATGTTTCATAATCAACTTTTAGAGCTACATGTAAAATGCCTGCCTCAAAAAGCATTAAGGAAAACACGTTTGAAGCAATGATGTATACTTTGACGCTATCCTTGCTTTTATGATTTTCATTAATTAAGTTGTTTTAGGTAATTGAGTGGGTAAATATATTTTTAAGAGACATTTGAAAATTAATTAAGAAAAATATCATTAAACAATACAATATTTAAAACAACATTGATCGTAAGGTTATTTTTTACAGCACGATCCCAGCTGATTAGCTGATTAGCTGCCACACTACATCATATAGAATTTGTACTCACGGATATGCAATTAAATCTCTCTCCTTTTAAAATAATAATTCCATGACACAGCACAACTTATCCCGCAATTAAGTCTTTGCCCGATATGCTACTGTTCTAACTTCAAATTGCAAACCATATAAAAACAAATATGCAAATACAGGTTCCATTAAGAGCCAGCAGAGAATAGATTAGTGTGGTAAAATGAGAAACGGTTGGATATAAGCGAGTAATTTCTACTGTTCCCACAATCATTTCAAAACGTACCAACTACAGAGGCATTAAAAGTCGTCTGTTTTAGAAGAAAGCGTAACGTATATCCTTTGTGTGTGCTTGGTAACAGGCGTTATAACGCTATGTGCCGTAAAAACGTCATGTCCACTATCAATTAATATCAACATACACTCATGAGTATCTATATACGACAAATATAAACCTTCGTTTAACCCTTTCCCACATACGACATATTTGCAGAAGAGGACTTTGAAAGCATCTAATAAAAGATATGGAACTTATATCAAACTAACGTCAAGACTCGAAAATATTGTGGCAAATGGAGATTTTGTTAAATATGAACGGTTTCTCGGTTTGTCAGAATGATTTCAAAAGTCGTCTGCTGCAGAAACATCATCATGCAAACGCATGAAGGAAAGGGTGAATAATACACCATGTGGACTGCTCCAAACTACGGAGATAATATCATGACAAGCATACTTATAGCCGTATGCCCGTGCAATTTCTAATAACTGCAAGCCAATCGCCAAAGGTAGTGGCATCTTTTATTTTGCAATTATCTGAGTGCACGTCATCCATTGTTTATTTAAATTGAAAAGGTATATTGCGTAACATCAAAAGAAAGAAAAAATAGACATACATTAAGTACAAATGGAACGGAATGTTCAGTTTTCTTTTCAACTCAACAGTGACAATTTAGATGCCCCATCATTAAACGTAGCATCATACCATATATGAGCCGTCACGCGAGAAAAACCAACATCATGGCATCTGCGAAATGTATCCACTAGATCAGCCCGCGCTGTCCGTGCGGACTGATCCGGGCCGACACATTCCGTCTCCGAGGAATAGAGGTATAGGGTAATGATGCCTGACACAGAAAACCCACAGGAGGTGAACGTGTCTGTCCGGGTGAGCCTGCACGGCATGCTTAGGTGGATCAGGGTCGACACTTTACGCATAGTCCGTAATGTTGTTTTTCTCGCGGGACGGCTCATACATAGGCGGGGAATGCGCTGTTAGCGTGTTTTACCTTTTATGGCGACGTGGTTTTTATCGTTACGTGTGCTGATAGCCCCTAGCCCTTTATTCGAGGGGACAACCTGATTATAGATGAACCTGACTAACTTCTGGTAAAAGCCAGTTGAAAATTTGACCAAAACCGCATTTTCATCTTTATTTAAATTGCATTAAGCTGTCACCTGTGTTCAGCAGCCACATTTATTTCCCTCCCCATGGTTGACTGTATATCATTTGTGATATTGGTGTGAAAAAACTACGAACAACTCTGCAAAATGTTTAAGATTGCTATAAAAGATCACACACAAGTAACCGTTATCTATTGATTTGGCGATGTGCGGCAATATTAAACCGGATTCTTTCACGTTAAGTATTTTAACTAGGTGATTGAGGAATTAAACACTTATACTTAATACTTTTGATAAAAGAAACATTAGTCGTAACAGAAGACAACGGATTTGCATATATTTATCTAAATATAATAAGAGCCGTTCCAAGAGGAAAACACACATTACGGACGTTGCGTAATTTAACGACCAAGATCATCCTGCGCAGTCCGCGTAGGCTGATCTGGACCAACATATTCACTCTCAGGGGGATAGAGGTATATAGTAATGATTCCTGAAACAGAAAACCAACAGGAGTCGAACAGTGCCTGTACGGGTTTGCCTGCGCGGCATGCTTAGGTTGACCCGGGTCGATGCTTTTGCGCAGATGCACAATGTTGGTTCCTCGTGGGACGGCTCATATCTAACCCAAAGAAATAGAAGATGATATAAATGACGTCCATAAAGATGATATAAATGACGTCCATAAAGATGATATAAATGACGTCCATAAATATTTGACCAGAGAAGGCCAATAGCATTTCCACGCTCTATATTTCCTCTCTAGATGTGTTTTGTTACAGACACAAACACAATGTGAATGAATATGTTCTTGTTGTAATCGTCATTGATTTTAAACTTCTATAGTATGTGACGCTGTTGTTCTTTTACAGTGAAGTCATGAAAAATGGTGAGTATTGTACAGTAATTGTCCGAGGTTGTTGTTCCGTCATATATACATATATATGTAAGTTCGATGCGTTCCTTGGCTCTACAGAAGTCCAATTGAAATGAAATACACAGAAATAAGCGATACAACGATGACATTTTCATCGAGAATGCATACAGCAGTCCAATTGAAATGAAATACACAGAAATAAGCGATACAAACGATGACTTTTTCATCGAGAATGCAGAGACGTTCATACAGGTTCATGAGACAGAAAATCTACAGAAGGCGAACAGTGTATGTCCAGGTTAGTCTGCGCGGCATGCTACGGCTGATTCGGATCAATGCTTTACGCAGAGTCCACAAAGTTGGTTTTCTCCCGGAACGGCTCAATTGTCCTCTGTGTGGGAATCATGTTATCATGTGCGAGGACTGATAAATTATGTCGGTTTCTAATAACAGTGTTCAATCCATTCTTAATTATGTTTACACAGTCTTTAATTTAGACGGAAATCGACAGTGATTAAGATTTTAGATTAACCATTTCCCTCATGCACCAAATTTGTGGGAAACGACTTCGAACACATTTAAATGAGAGCTGAATTATTAACTCCTGTTAAAAGCGTTTTGAGCAATTCCTTTTTTTGTCTCAATGTTTTGAAAAGTAGTGTACAGCAGATGCGTCGAACGTGTTTACACAAGGGAAAGTGTTAACAAAGTTAAGATAATCAAAACAGACATTGCGAACCCTTGCTTTTGACTTAAATGTACAACTCCTCCACTTTCAGAAAAAATATCAATGAAAACGAATGGCAATTTTGGAGAAGTGAAATAATACTTTGTAAAATATCGTGAGAATGTGAAACGTGTTTACAATGCTTTAACGCTTTCCCTCATACAACACTTCTGCAGCAGATGACTTTGAACAAGTATTGACCAGGATCAGCCTAAGCATGCAGTGCAGACTAACTCGGACATACACGCTTTGCCTTCTGTGTAGTCACCCTCTTAAAAGGTCAAATTGATTAGATGAAAGTTCAAGCTTAGATAATGTGGTTTTACACATCAATATTGACCCACATGCACGTCCGACATGCTTTTCACCCTTTACCTCATAGAGACACTACCTGACGCCTCAGCAGCAGACGGCCTTTTGAAAACATTGCAACAAAAGAAATATTGCTCAAAACGAGCAATTTCTCCTTTTGTCACTTTGTTTTTAAATCAGTATTATTCCGAACCATTTGGTGTGCTCTCTCAAAAAATTAAGGTCTGAAAGAAAATGGAGCGTCTTTCAGCCTTGCGCCTACTTAATATCGTCAAACTTTACCGTCGGAATTAACCGTGCATCCTGCACGATACGTATTGTATCCTGTGATTAAACGTGTTGTTCATTTCCTGAAATGTGCGATTTAAAACCACATGAACCAACAGGGAAGATATGTCTATACATAAATACCTAGTCATTGTTTGCTCTTTTTCGTCTAATATTCAATTAGTAGATCATTGGATGAGAACCCAGCCCCGGTGGCTCAAGCGGTAGCGACGCGGGCTGTCAATATAGGGGTTGTGAGTTAGAACTCCAGCTCATCCTGAATTATGACTCCCGTCATTCGTTTCCCAACAATGGGCTTATAGTATATAAGGAAATCCAGCCAGTAGCTTGGAAGGTATGGTGTGGAAAAAACAGAAAACGCATGCGTACGTGAACTGGCCGCCGTGATATGACTGTTAAATGGTTGAAAACGGCGTTAAACCCTAATCAATCAATATATCATAGGGCGAGAACATATCTGAAATAACGGATGATTAACTCAGCGGGATGAGGTCTAATCTATTACCTGATATAAACGACTTCCGACAGCTTATGTATGCAACATATTACTTTTGAAGCAGACATCGAGCGTGTTAATAAAACATTAATCGATCTTTAATTCAGTTTAAACTAAATCAAGGCAAAATGTTTTAAACTCCGACTTCATAATTACTTCATAAACGTGTGTTAGCATAATTTGTTTATAAATAATTTTACGGATTCAGTATCATATCTGTGAACATTGCTAAATTACACATTTTAATTAATGTATCTATATTGTTTAACAGATAATGGAGACGAGTATCGGCAGTATGTGAATACGCGGGAGGTAAGACTTACCCGAGTGTTTAGCGTGTTAGGGCATTCACAATACACCCAAGATCCCTATTTGTTTCATGGAACAATAATTACAATATAGATCGTGTTAAAATGTTTATTTATTTACAGGCGATCTGCTTGTGGTTAATGTTTTCTGTATGTGCTTAAAGAGGCTCCTAGACACAGGTGCCAGTCTTGTTTAAAATCTAAAAATAGCATTTGACTATATATTGACAAGGTACATTTCCTTTTCAACGGCCTAATTTTGTGGCGATTGGGTTGACAATCGCCACAATGCTAACAGAAACATTAACAACGAAAATATGTGAAAACAATCAGTTCTGAACAGCCCGTTGACTTTTCATGTCTTACTGCTAACCAATTAACTCACTTCCGTTAAACCGCCATATATATAGTTCCATCAGTGATGATAAATAATAATCATGTAAGTCAGTGCTACTTTGGTAACGGATTTGTTCATGTTTGGGCAGATAATAAATATCATTGCGCGTTCTATCTGCCTTGCGATACTAAAAACCTCATAAAATAAAGTTATTATTATTATTATTATTACAGGTTCGAGTGCAACTCTCTGTACGTTCTAGAGTCAATTAGCAATTTATGCTGAAAATGTAGCCTAATTTAGTTGGAAATCGAGCATTATCATATATGCCTATATTTTTTATCAATTGAACAGTTTGGCAAATGGTGAAATTTTGCTTTACGAGCATGATTAGTGTTTGTTTTGGCTCTCAAATTTGTCAAAGCAGTTTAACTTTTCTAGGGAGAAAAGCCTCAATGTGAACAGACCTAAATTGAAAAGACCTGTTCAATATCGGACATCATTGAGACAAACACCAAACAAATAGATACTGTTTTTTCTCCTTTATCTGATAATTTAGTCATTTCTAAAGCGTTCAAAATGTTTTATTTTAGTATGGCCTAGCGGTCTTGTGATGCAACAGATGCAGCTTTTCTCAGGTTTACCTGCACCAGAGTGCACTATTAATGAAAATCGCAAGGCCTACACCGATATACGGCTTGTTACTTTGCAGGAGAGTCTATACGTTCGCCACTACAGTGCCATTGGCGCTTTGATTTTTATCGAAATGGCTATTCGCGTGGAATTATTATTTTTAAAGATGTTAAAGTCAAAGCAAATTATGTTCCAAATGTTATTAGAGTTAATGGAATTATAAGCGATGTATAGCTTTTAATTAATGTGAAACTTTTGCTCGGGGAATCACTGGGGTGACGTGAGATCCGAGTAAAAACTCGTAAATCAGATGATTTTTTCCATTTTTAAGAAGTGTCATATAATTTTAATGCGATGCTATCATAGGGCAATTATAAATTTCTTATTTTACAGCTATAAGACACGGTAAGTAATCTGTATTCAGGGGTTGCGCGCATAAAATCGTTATCTCAGATTTGAATCCAATTAAAAACTCATATATCATGAACATCGGGTAGAACTGTAAAAGATATTTTAATAAAAACACAAAACTACGCTTTTTTCGAAGGGAAATTTCTTTTTCTCTCTAGTACGCATTTATAATGCTGTATAAGGCGCTTTGTCATAAATTGATACAGCAAAATGTGTGTGAATAATTAAGGTCAAATTACGCTAAATACATCCGCCGATGTCCTATGTTTGGCCGGTTTAGCCGAAAAACCTAAATTTGGGTGGTATAGAAAAATCTAATTTTCTACTTAAATTTACTACTTAATTGACCTAATATTTGCTTTTGTGATTTTATATTATATCATACTTTGTAAATAATTAGCAAAAACCTATTCTTCATAGCATTTTTTTTGTTTTAAAAAACAAATGTCACCTCAGTGATGTCCCGATCCGTAGATTAGGAAATATACCTTGTCAATATGCTATTTTTAGATTTTAAACGAGACTGGCACATGTGCTCCTAGAAAGCACCAGATCCAATGTTGGATTTTAAAAACATCCCGGGGTAGCGTGCCCCAGGAAGGCTCTAGCACGTACATGCGTATACTTGATTTTAATCTAGGTACGCCCCTGACGAGGGTTTCAATCAGTGAGTTGGGCGTTCGATCACCAGCTCTATCAACAATTCTTTCCTTCGATTTATAAATGCCATTGCGACAGGTATCATGTGGTTCTACTAACGGGCTAATAGTGCTAGTCGGAAAAGCCTTGTAAAGCCAGTCACGAGCTATTAGATACATCCTAACTCTTACCGAATTTCATTTCAGCGGCGCTCTGTGAAAACCAACCGGGCCGTAATGCATTTAAATATTAGCAGAAGAAATAAGACTTAATGACTATTCAAAGCTTAGAAATAAACAAATCGCCGGGTTACGACCATATAATGAACGAACAAATTAAACACGCGTGCACGTTTGTGTTGCCAATATATACTTAGCTATTTAATATTATCTTTGCCAATAACATCATCCCAACAAGTTGGAAAATCGGTGGAATCAAACCAATTTATAAAAGAAAAGGCGACCCCACTATGGCCGATAATTAAAGGCCAATTTCACTACTAAATTGTCTTGGAAAACAATTCACAACAATCTTAAACAATAGACTAACTGTATATTCAAACAATTAAAATTTGATTTACGAACAGCAGGTAAGTTTTAGACAAAAGTTTTCAACAACAGATAATAATTAAATTCACCTTAAATCGCTAAGAGATATAGTAAATAGTGACAAAAGGAAACGTTTTTGTTGTTTTATAGATGTTAGGCAAGCATTTGATTCTGTGTGGAAAGAAGACCTCTGGCAAAAACTTCAATCAGCAAACATCAATAATTATACAAAATAATTTACAATTTGTATAAAAAAATAAATGGAGTAAGACAGTGAAAACCTCTATCCCGTTTCCTATTGAGTATTTTCCTAAACGACCTTGACACTTATTGAACAGGTCATGTGGATGGAATAAATAAAGAAATAAATATAAATGAGATTAGTTTCTTTTTAAAACCTATGTATGTATGATACTTGGAAGCTAAAAGTCAATACATCTAAGACTAAGTTAATGATATTTACTAAAAGTAGAAAAGCAATAGATTGCAATTTTGAAAAAGGCGAAGAAACTATAGAAATAGTTTATGAATATAAATATCTTGGTATTAGATTTACAAGTAATGGTCATTTTAAAAAGACACAAGAATATTTAGTTAGCCAGGCACTCAAAGATATGTCCACATTACTATAATGCGTACAATCACTCTCATTGCCATATGACCATATGACATTCAAATAGACTTGTTCAACAAAATAATGAAAACCAATACTCCTATGTGGTGCTGAAATATGGGGCTAGGGAAATTTGGATAAGATTGAAAAAGTGCAATTGAATTATTTTGAGTATATATATTTAATTTTAAATGGTCAACTCCCACTTACATGATATAAATTATTGTAAATATAAGTATTACATTACTAGACCGGATGAACATTGGCATTATGGAGGCTCAAACATTGAAGTGGTTGATCAATTTAATTATCTTGGTACTGTTTTTAGCTACACCGGTTCTTTCCGGTTAAACCAAGATACAATTGTTGGAAAAGGTCTAAAGGCACTAAATGTATTAATGATTAACATAAGGAAGTATAATATAAAACCTTCAATTCAATGTCAATTATTTGATTCTTTTGTAGGTTCTATCCTTAACTATGCATGTGAAGTTTGGGGTAATGGT
>JAUELF010284458.1:0-10295 GCA_031471495.1 Clinocardium nuttallii | reverse complement strand
ATGTTTTCCACTTTTCGTCATAGGTTATCCATTCAATTATGGAGATTTTCTATGTTTTGACAAAATAAGTTCAAAGTTGTCTGCTGCAAAATTGTTGTATGAGGGAAAGGGTTAAACCGGAATCAATCAAAGGCGGAGTTTTCAATCTTTTCTGTCATGCTTTCCAATCTGGATGAGTCTAACACTTGCCTATCAGGGGTAGGGGTTATGTTATGAAATCTCCCCTTTAGCCAGACCTTAGTTAGAATGCATTTTGTATTGCTTTGGGTTTTCTTATGATAACTGCCAATCACTTTTTTTGAAACATTCATTTGTAATTATTATGACTTGACTGAAAAAATTCCAGCATCTGAGTATTTCAAATCAAAGTGAAAGGAAATGAAAAATTCATGTGTGCCAAGTTTTTCTTATTGTATCAGGATAGTTCTATGTAAATATGATATGTGTTACTTGATGTAGAATTATAGCAGGTCGGTTTTTTTTCAAATAGTGACACTTTTAACCGGATACACAAACAATATTTGAAAACATTCTGTGAAAAGGAGAAACTGCTAAAAACAAGCAAAGTCTCCTGTTTTCAAGTGTTTTCAAGTCATTCTCCTGATGGTGCGAATGTTCTGGTAGATGATATCAAAAGCAAACAATTCTAAACATGTCTTTTATAGCATTCAACTTTATTTTTCTTTATTTTTTTTATCTTATGGTATTTTATAAGCCCTCATTCTCTAAACTAATGTAAGGAAAGAAAATCTTAAAAGTTGTTGGCACAAAATTAATATGAAAAAGATTTAAAGAAATTGTTGGAATATAGAAGCTAGAACATTGCTAATTTTGAGTAATTTGTCAATTTATGTTTTCAAGTTATCTACATCAGGGACGTAGATCTTATCTACATCCCTGTCTACATCATGGAGCTGAGGGTATTGTATTTTCAAAACACTGTGGAAATTAATATTTTCTCTTCTTCCATTCAATACCATGAAAGTGGTTTCGAATTTACAAATTTTCTAGCATTATTGTAATGTTAATTATCACGTTCAAGTGCAAGTTCAAAATCGTATAATTGGCATATAAACAAATGTGTGTTGCCAAAAACAAAATACATATACAAATACATACCGGTACATATACATTTGGCGGAATCACTTCATTTTGAACCCATACTATGGTTATCCTTTTTCAAATGACTTAATTGTACTTAAGAAATTATAATAGGAGATGTTTAAGATAGATTTGATTGAATCATTAATGTAGCCTTTTAGAAAACTTTTTTTTTTTTGCAATTTATTGATTCTTGTATGCCTAAATTAACCCTTTCTTTACCTGATGGAGACCACGCTTGGTGAAACTGCAGCCGGGGGAAATTTGGAAACATTGTGGGAAAAAAAATGCTAAATGTTAGCAGTTTCTTTAGTTTTTACACAATGCTGTTTAATCTGTATCAAAATTGACAATTTTTTCCAGAATGATACAATTTTTTCCCTGGCATGTTTTCCAAGTCGATGACTCTATAAATATCATATCAAGTGCACCATTAACAATTTTACCTCAATTTTGTTTTATTAAATTATTATTTCTTGTTTATAATAACACATATTTGTTATTTTTCTTGTGTAAAAGGACTTGTAATACACTGTATTCATCTTCTTAGAAGTAGATTTTCTTTCCTGCCAAAGTTCATGTACTGATGCCAGTTATTTTACTTGTTCAATTATTTTATGTTTTCTTTTTTCCATGTATTCTTTCTTTAATTCTGTTTAACCCTTTCCCTCGTGATACATACACCTTCAGATGCCTCTGCAGCAGAAGACATTAAAAAAAATGTAGCAAAAGGAGAAGTTGCTCACAATCAGCAATTTCCCCTTTTGCCGTAATGTTTACAACTCTTTTTAGGAAACTCCTTTCAATAAAATAAAAAAAAATTCTATTTGTCACTATATGTTTTCGAAGTTGTTTGCAACAGATAGTTGTATGTGGCAATGTTTAATATTGTAATTTCTCTGAAATATTTCAAATAAAACCATCACTGAAGCATAGGCAGTGACAATGCTATCAGTCATTTTGTCCTTTGGTACATTTTTTAGATCATAAAACTCTTCCCTTGCTACAGTTGACATTGTTACACCTCTGTAGTGGGAATTAAGTGTTTTGAAAACACTCAGAGGAATCATAGAGATGGTGGTCTCAAAATGAGCAATTTTCTTTTTTCTCAAATGTTTTCAATATTCAAGAATTTGTCATCAAAGCAGGCAATTCTTTAACCCTTTCCCACGTACTTAAAATCTACAGCAGACGACTTAGAAAATTGTGTTGTCTGAAATTATAGTAAATCTCTGGATTTTATAGTATAATTGTTGTTTAGAGTTACAAGCATTTTTGACAAAAGTAGAAATTGTTCATTATATGAGCATTTTAAACTTTTGCCATAATGTTTATAAAAGTCTGCAGCAGACGGCTTTTTGAAAATATAGTGACAAAAGAAGAAATTGCACAAAACTTGCAATTTCTTCTTTTGTCACTATGTTTTCTACTTTTTGTCTTAGTAACGTTATCCACTCAATTAAAACGATTTTCCATATTTTGACAAAATATGTTCAAAGTCGTCTGTTGCAAAAATGTTGTATGAGCGAAAGGGTTAAATGTTATCAGATGAATTGCGATTGGATATATATAACAATGTATCAGTAGTTCTTAGCAGTGCAATACTGCGTCATGTATATTGGTCTTAACATCGAAACTTTAATAATCTATGCAATGTTTCCTGTTTTTAATTGAATACCATTTGTGTTATGATACTTATAGTAGTGTGTCATTGAGTACTTGTTTAAAAATTATGTATCTTTATTTTCTTGATGATCTGTTGAAAAAGAATCTTTTTTACCAAAGTCAGTCTACCAAAGTATTTGAATTTCGCTGGTAATGCCATTGAATACTTATTATAAATAGTGGTAAATAGTTTTAAATGATATGGTAAAATGTAGAAATTGCCGTTTTCCGATCATATTTTTAACACTTGTTTCTTAGAAGTCCTTTTCTATTTAAATTTCACAAACTGTCTTGATGGAGTAAGGAGTTGTTTTAAAATATATATATTCTTAGATAACTTTGTATGACTTTAAAACAAGACTCGATCACATGTACTAGATAAAACTATTTTAAAACTCTTAATAAATATTATTGTACAGATGTTCATATACAGTTCATTTTTTGTTGTTGAGAAAATACATTTTTAAGGTTTGTGAAGTTATGTAATTTAAACAGGCTAAACAATATTAATATTACCTTATTTTCAATATTGTCTTACTTCATATTAACAGTTCAAATGCTAAGCTGCATTGGTGTTGTTACTGTTTTGTCGATTTTTAAATTATATTGCATGTAGATCTAGTTTTAGGTGTGTACATTTTTAGTTTCTAATTGAAATATTTTGTTTTTCAAATAAGTAAGATAAATTGACACAGATTCACTGTTAATATTGTGTATGAATTAATGCACCATGAAAATGTCTTCCAATATGTATTATGTTCTGTTTATGCATTTGTTTTGCCTGCATTTATCCAGTTTCAAGATTTGAGCCATCAAATATTTTTTGAAAAACTACCAAAACAAAGATGACATTTCTAAATAGTTCAGAGAGATGATTTTGAAACATTGCAATAACCATCTTAACAGCTTTAAAGGTCTAACAGAATAATTGGTGCCAAGCTTTTATAAATTATTGAGATAAAAAAAAATCAGGCTGATTCCGAGTTTGATTTTTTTTTAACCATGATAAATGTTCACCAGTTACAGACTTGTTTTTTCAAACAATCAACTTGTAAAATCCTACTATTAGTCCGACAATGTCTGGCATATAGATTGTTTTGTTATTATGTTGTGTTATACATATTATATGTCCTAGACATCAGTTTTTGTGTAAACATAAAACAGCAAAATACATACATCTGTGTGTTCTTCTTGTTTATTATTTTACCAGTGAAAGAGATTTTGTTTTGTTTTATTGCGGTTTTCGTTTTCATCAGTTTCAATGACATCGCACTGACAAAATACTTATTTTTTCCCTCCATTAAATAGACTTATTTTGATTGTCTGCAGGCAGACAACTTGAGAAACAAAGCCCTTATAATGCCTATATGTCCAATTGACTTGACATATTTTATGCCTTATACAATTTTTGAAAACAAAGAGGCCAAATGTAGTTGTAAATTCATCTGCTGCAGATAACTTGATCAAAAGAAGAAATTACTTATGATGAGAAATTTCTCCTTTTGCATCCATTTATACTGTTTCATTTATATAGATTTAAGCCTAGATGTTTTAAAATTCTGGTGCAGATTTCTTGTACGGATATAATTATGTGGATAGGACTGGTGTTAACCACCCTTTCTCAGTCATGAATGAATTTTTTAAATACCTTGGCAAACTATGGAATATTTTTGTAAATGAAAATGTGATTATTCAATAATGTTATATTTTTTTAGCAAAAGTAAAATTGCTCATTTAATTAGCAATTTATACTTTTTCCAGTGTTTTTCAAAATTCGTCTGGTTCTGATGTGTCTTCAAGTGGGATACAGTTAAACATCTAAAGAGTTCAAAGAATCACATGACATTATATAAAAAGTCAATAAGTCAACATATGTTATAGTATACATTATGAAAGAGGTAATGCTATCTATCCCTGTAATCTCAAACATCAAGGACAGAAGCCACTTCTATAATTAGCTCAGTCGGTAGAGACGCGGGCTGTCAATCCAGGGATGTGAGTTCGGATCCTGGCATGGCCAACATTCTTTCCGACGTTTGACAAATGTCAATGCGGCATGCATCATTTGTCTTTCACCATTAGGCTTGGTCTATGTGGAAAAGCAGCCTGTTGCTCGGGAAGATTGTTGTGTGGAGTACTATAGTGTAAGAAAACCGGGAAACACATGATTTGGTGAACTGGTCGCCGTGATATGACTGAGAAATTGCTGAAAACGGCGTTAAACCCCAATCAATCACTCATTATAAATTCATGACATCTTAGTCTCCAAGAGAAAGTAACAGAGGGGAATAATTCCAAAATAAGTTATGATCTGAGTTATATATTTCTTCAGGGACACTATATTATAGTGTCCCTGATTTCTTAAAGAAAGAAAATCAGATAACCCTTTTCCACAAACTGATATTTTTTTATGCCTCTGCAGTGAACTTCTTTTAAATGTGACAAAAGGAGAAATTTCTCTTTTTGCAAGCATGTTTTCAAGAGTTTTACAATAATTATTTATATATATTTCCCATGTTTTGTTTAGATGTTTACATCTGATGTAGAATTGTTGTTTGTGGGAAATGGTTATAAATAAGGGTTTTAAAACACAAGTCATGTAAACAACAGTTACTATAAATTATATAATCTTGTCCATATAATACAATTTAGGGATGCTAACCCTTTCTCTCATGCATCAAAGGTGCAGCAAAAGACTTAAAAAATCCTTGGCAAAAGCACGGAAAATCTAGGCAAAATGCCAGTTTAATCACTGCTACAGAGGCATTAAAAAGGGTTATACCAAAGAAACGGTTAATGTTCACGCGAGTGTAGGTGTTATTTGGAGTCATTGCATGGACAATTGAGAATTTTGATATTCTAGGTCATAGGTGTTGATAGTTTCCAGGATGCGTGTTTTATGTCAACATTGGTTGGTTTATATGCGGGACCCTATTAGCATTATGTTGTCGGTACAATTTCTTTGTCTAGCAATCCGCAAGGAACCTGTTTATGACGGTACAGGTTCTTTGGCTAACAATCGGCAAGGAACCTGTTTATGAGTGATGTGACAGTACAGGTTCTTTGGCTAGCAATAAGCAAGGAAGATGAGTGATGTGACAGTACAGGTTCTTTGGCTAGCAATAAGCAAGGAAGATGAGTGATGTGACAGTCCAGGTTCTTTGGCAAGCAATAAGCAAGGAAGATGAGTGATGTGACAGTACAGGTTCTTTGGCAAGCAATAAGCAAGGAAGATGAGTGATGTGACAGTCCAGGTTCTTTGGCTAGCAATAAGCAAGGAACCTGTTTATGACGGTACAGATTCTTTGGCTAACAATCAGAAAGGAACCTGTTATGACGGTACAGGTTATTTGGCTAGCAATCGGCAAGGAACCTGTTTATGATGGTACAGGTTAGTTGGCTAGCAATCAGCAAGGAACCTGTTTATGACCGTACAGGTTCTTTAACTAGCCATCGGCATGGATCCTGTTTATGAGTGATATGACGGTACAGGTTCTTTGGCTAACAATCAGAAAGGAACCTGTTATGAGGGTACAGGTTATTTGGCTAGCAATCAGCAAGGAACCTGTTTATGAGTGATATGATGGTACAGATTCTTTGGCTAGCAATCAGCAAGGAACCTGTTTATGACGGTACAGATTCTTTGGCTAACAATCCGCAAGGAACCTGTTTATGACGATACAGGTTATTTGGCCAGCAATCAGCAAGGAACCTGTCTATGAGTGATATGACAGTACAGATTCTTTGGCTAGCAATAAGCAAGGAACCTGTTTATGACGGTACAGGTTCTTGGCTAGCAATCAGCAAGGAACCTGTTTATGAGTGATATGACAGTACAGATTCTTTGGCTAGCAATAAGCAAGGAACCTGTTTATGAGTGATATGGCCGTGCATATTCTTTGGATAGCAATAAGCAAGGAACCTGTGTATGACGGTACTGGTTCTTGGCTAGCAATCAGCAAGGAACCTGTTTATGAGTGATATGACGGTACAGATTCTTTGGCTAACAATCGGCAAGGAACCTGTTTATGAGTGATATGACGGTACAGGTTCCAACTTCCTTGTCTAGCTATAATCCAGGAACCTGTTTATGAGTGATATGACGGTACAGGTTCTTTGGCTAGCAATAAACAAGGAACCCGTTTATGACGGCACAGGTTATTTGGCTAAGAATCGGCAAGGAACCTGTTTATGAGTGATATGACAGTACAGATTCTTTGGCTGTCAATAAGCAAGGAGCCTGTTTACGACGGTACAGGTTCTTTGGCTTAGAATCTGCAAGGAACCTGTTTATGAGAGTACCAATTCTTTAGCTAGCAATAAGCAAGGGACCTGTTTATGACGGTACAGGTTCTTTGGCTAACAATCGACAAGGAACATGTTTATGACGGTACAGGTTCTTTGGCTAACAATCGACAAGGAACCTGTTAATGACTGTACAGGTTCTTTGACTGACAATCGACAAGGAACCTGTTTATGAGTGATATGACGGCAAAGGTTCTTTGGCTAACAATCAGCAAGGAACCTGTTTATAAGTGATATGACGGTACATGTTCTTTGGCTAACAATCGGCAAGGAACCTGTTTATGAGTGATATAACAGTTCCAATTATTTTGCTAGCAAACAGCAAGGAACCTGTTTATGAGTGATATGACGGTACAGGTTCTTTGGCTAACAATCAGCAAGGAACCTGTGTATAAGTGATATGGCCGTACATATTCTTTAGATATCAATAAGCAAGGAACCTGTTTATGACGGTACAGGTTCTTTGGCTAGCAAACAGCAAGGAACCTGTTTATAAGAGATATAACGGTACGGATTCTTTGGATAGCAATAATCAAGGAACCTGTTTATGACGGTACGGGTTCTTTGGCTAGATATAAGCAAGGAACCTGTTTATGACGATACAGGTTATTTGGCTAGCCATCAGCAGGGAACCTGTTTATGACCGGCTAGAGACATTGTTTGACCTTGATCTGATTCCAAACTGTTCTATGGTCACTTACAACTTGACTGAAATGTGGCCTTCAAATTCGGGGAAAGTCTACGCTTAATTAATTCAACAGCTTCTCTCCGTAATTAATTCAACAGCTTCTCTCCGTAGGTCACCAGTTGTCTATATAAAAATCGATTGTGATGCCTTGCATACTAAGAGAAGAAATGCTCGACATCAATCTCTACAGGAAACAGTGCATTTTTAAACCCTTTCCGTCATATAGACGCTTTCTGACGCCTCTGCAGCAGACAGCTTTTTGAAAACATGGCAACAAAATAAGAAATTGCTAAAAACGAGAAATTTCTCCTTTTGTCACCATGTTTTAAACTCTTTTCAATTATTTTCTTTCATTTCAAGGGAGTTTCCATATTTATTTTCGGGTATGTACTAAATGTTGTTTGCTGCATATTTGTGTGTGAAAGGGTTAACAAATACATGTACATGTATATTTGTATTCCGTGACCAAATTCTGGGAACAAAGGTTTGAAAGTGTGTTTGTGTTCCTGCTAAATACCGAACAATTTCGACTTGGGCTGCCCCCTTGAGGGTTCAACAACGGTCAAACAGAGATAAAAAATTAAAATATATTCCAATTGTGTCGATATGCATATCAAATTACTTGTCTAGTCATGAAGATTCAAAACATTATAGTTTGTTATACCTCCTACCTTAAATGATGGTGTTATTGTATAAAAAACGCACTTTTCACTGGCGTTCAAATCCACAAACACAGTTATCATATCTACAGGAACCCTTTCTACACCAGAAGTTCTGAAAGATTAAAAAGATGCAGAGGATATTGGCAGGAATGCATATGAAGAATTCAGAAAAGACCGAATTGTACCTGGACATGTGAACAAAATTCATGATCCCATTAAAAAGCAAAAGTTGAAAACATTTAGTTCAATGAATAAAAAAAAAAGGTTGTAAAGACCAGTACTCAAAACGCAATTCTAAAAGCGTATCGTAATCTTTTCACCCAAATGATACTTATTGTCCAGACGAATGACATGAAAAAAGAAGAAGTATTGCGACATCCACTTAGTCCCATACCATGGGCATTAGCTGCAGCCGATGGAACATTGAGACAAACTTCAAAATCATCATTAATTAAAGAGGTCATAAAGAATGTTTAGCCTGCATAAGAACTTGGTGAGAACAAAGCATGTATTATAGACGGTGAATGGTAATCAAAAGACTGTTGCTGTCTTGTCACAACACGTACTGTATTTAATCATAGGTGAAAGTAGAGATTGTGGCAGAGTCGATATGGTGCTTGATGTTTGTAAGGAAGGTTCAATCAAAGATGCTAAATGTGTATATAGGGGATCAGCCGATAGTACACAGTTCAAGAACATAGCACCAGGCCATAGCGTTTAGCAAGGGAGGACATTTCTCAAGGGATCTGAAAACAAAGAAAAACCTGATTCAGTTCTATGACTGGAAACAACCAAAGTGCAGTTCGTCGATTGGTCATAAGCAGCTATATGTGGCATGCGAGGAAGATTGCTTTGTTATCACTAAAAGTGGGTATGAGTAAGAGAATTGAAATCATCTCAAGAAGAAGCAGATACTAGATTACTATCCCATGCCTTGCATGCGTCAACTAATGGCTTTGGCTCGGTGATAGTGGTATCTGAAGATGCTGATGTTACAGTTCTATTCGCAAATGTATCAGGTATTAGGTGTAAACTGTATCAGAAACAAGAGCACTCAGACACGAACTAATTACATTGACATTGATTAGTTAGCATTTTCAATTGGACAAGATGTATGTGAAGCTTTGTCATGATTACACTCATTCACAGGATGCGAAACAGTGAGTGCCTTTGCAGATCGGGGAAAGCTGGCAGTATTAAACACTTTTGAAAGCAGTGACTGGTTTTCAGGATTTGTTCAAACTACTTGGTACTGATTGGCAATTGTCTGATAAACTGTTTGAGGGCCTTCAAACATTCACATGTTCCCTTTACTCTCCAAGAACGTCAACAGCTGATGTTAATGGACTGAATTATCTGCGTTTATGTGCTTAGACGGGAGAAACTTAGTTGCCAACGTGTGCAGCATCCCTTCATAAACACTATATGATAGCAAACTACCAGTGCGCAATATAGAGACGCTGTCTCAAGTCATGTCCAGATATTCCCTCATCGATACGAAACGGTTGGTTCCTCAACGATGGCGATGACGACAACTGTCGTGTTTGCCTTGCCGTGGAGTGGAATTATGCTGTCTTGGAATTGTTCATGTGCACTTGTTCTCGGGCATGTTAATTTGAAACGTGCCCCTGCCTTAAATACAAACTGAAATGTACTCGTGCAAGCTAAAAACATGCTTAAACAAGCGTAAATATAAAGAACTGTACACACCAGATAGAGAAAGTGGTGATGATACAGACACTGATTATGAGTTAATCAATCAGAACAGATCTACATGTACCATAAATGACATGGGCTTGAACTCATTCAACCGAGTTTTACCGGTAATTAAAACAGAAATTACTGTAATATGCAATTTGATAGTTCAAGTACTG
>JAUELF010284437.1:0-10295 GCA_031471495.1 Clinocardium nuttallii | reverse complement strand
AAAAGTGGAAAACATTGTGGCAAAAGGAGAAATTGCACGTTTTTTGCAATTTCTTCTTTTGTCACTATGTTTTCAAAAATCCGTCTGCTGCAGAGGCGTCAGAAAGCGTCTATATGAAACAGGCGTTTTTTGACACCTCTACAGCAAATCTTTTGAATAGATTGTTCACAAAAGGAGAAATTGCTTATAATGAGAAACTTCTCCTTTTGTCACAATGTTTCCCACTCTATTCAATTATAAAACTTTCAATAAAAGTGATTTTTCATATATGTGATACGGTAAGATGTTTTCATATATGTGATAAGGTAAGATGTTTTCATATATGTGATACGGTAAGATGTTTTCAATAGTCATCTGCTTCAGATTATTGTATATGGAAAAGTAGTAAACCCTTTCCCTCATATGAATGCCTCAGCAGCAGACTGAAGCTTCAAGGATGCATGTATGACCAGATGGCAGATTCAAAAGATCCTGAGCAGACTGTCTTTCATTGGTTGCAAAATCCTAAGGGACACGTTTTTGTAAGGCATGGCTCAAAGCATCATTATAGTTGGAAGGTTTTATATATATTGCTTTAGGGAATAATTAAAAACTTACAAAACTCCCACTCCAGAAACTTTGATTATAAAAAGACGATCCATATTAACATTATTAGACTCATTAACTGTACTGTTTGCCTCATAGAGATGACATTTAATGGCTGCAATACCCCATGAAAACATTGAGGAAAAAGGAGAAATTGCTAGTATAAACTAATATCTCCTTTTCCAACAATATTCTCAGCGGTGGTGTTCTCTTAAACTAGTATAATATAATCTCAGGATATCTCTTATAATAGTTCAAACAACTTACTCCTGTAAAAGTCACAGCATCTTCTACATTAATGATGCGCTTAATATCATAAGCACTTCAGAGTTATTCAAGTTGATGCATATATACTTAAAACTAGCATGTTCACTACAGCCAAAATCTGTGTAAGATAACTAATTCAAAACTTGTTTTAACCCTTTCCCTCAAATAGATGCTTTCTGACGCCTCTACAGCAGAAGGCTTTTTGAAAACATGGCGACAAAAGAAGAAATTGCTCAAGACTCTTTACACTTATTATTCTTTCATTCTGTGCTTATGCCTAGACGTTTTAAAGGTAGTCTGCTGCAGATTTGTTGTATGTGGGAAAGGGTTAACATTGTCAAGTTTTTTTTATTGCATTTTTTTCTTGCTCAGGATATATTTGTTATACTTTTTTTCTCCCATTAGATCCTGTACTTTAAAATCCCATAAATCAATAGCACCTTCTTCTTCTAACCCTTTCCCACATACAACAAATAGCACCTTCTTCTTCTAACCCTTTCCCACATACAACAAATCTACAGCAGCTAACTTCGTAATCTTCCAGGCAAATATATGAAAACATCTCTACAAATGAAATTTTAATTATTGAATAGATGTGAAATGTTTTTGGCAAAAGTTGAAATAGCTCAGGTTGAGCAATTTTACCTTTTGCCGCAATGTTTGCCAATGTTTCTGCTGCTTATGAATCAAATGTGTCTGTATGTGGTAAAAGGTTACCAGATATAAATTGCTTATTTCAGTTATAAATATTTTGATATCAGAACCTGTACAAGCTCTTTTATAAACCAACCAACCTAAAAACAACAACAAAACCCCTCACTATTTCCAACATATAACCACTAAGACGAAACAATCTCTTTAGCCTATAGGTTACCCACTATCATGTGTATATGATGGTATTACATTGATACATAGAGTAATGGAAAAGTATAATTCCTGTTATTGTATTATAGACCAATAAAAGACCATATCCCTGATTTAGACAACTGTTGATGTCTCTGTAAAAGAAGTTTCAAACATTGTAAGAAAATGAGAATTTGTCTGACATGAGCAATTTTTCCTTTCCCAAAATGTTTTCTACACTTGCAAATAGCAATGATTTTATCCTTTGCTGAAGGTGAAACATGAACATGTTAACTTATACATATGCAGGAAATTGCCCTATATAAAGAGTTTTAAAAGCAGATTCTCATTTTCTTACGATTTATTTTTTACTCTGTCCTTAACCCTTTCCCACATACAGATGCTGGCTGATCTGCAGCAGACAACTTTGGAAATAATTTTGGCAAAATAAGAAATTGTCAATTATCTATTGATTTCATTTTTAGACAGCTTCAAAATGTTTTCAAAGTTGTCTGCTGCAGTTTTGTTGTATGTGGGAAGGGTTAATCATAACATTTGTTTGCCAGATCTTGTGTTTGAACTTTCATATGTTTCAAGTTTAGAATACTCAAAATATATTATGAGTTAATGGAGTAAATCCAGTTGTCTCCCCTTTTCTACGACTATGAGAGTATAAAAGATTATCAGAGTTAGTCATGACTAAATGAAGAGCAATAAACACCTAGTATATTATAATAAATACGGTCATTAACCCTTTCCCACATACAACAAATCTGCAGCAGACAATTTGAAAACATCAACAAACACTATGGAAAATCTCTATAATTGAAAGTTTAATCAATGAAAGTTTTCTCACATAAGTTTTCAAAAGTTCATCTTCTGCAGATACGTCAAAAAGTGGGAAAGATTTAAAACACAACACATTCTGTAAGATAACAATGAACTTTTCTTCTTGTTATAGCAATTGTAAAAGAACAAACAAAGATTGAAGTATTTTCCTTTTAAATACTCAAAGTTCTGTTTTCAGATATTTGTTTTTGTAAATTGTTACAAATCAAAGGTATCTCTCAGTTAAGGAAGGGAGGCACATTCCCACTATTCATCGTAGCTTCCAGGTTTGATTTCCAATCTCCACTTTTCAATCATCTCAAAAACAAGATATTTCTTTATGGATATGTTTCAAACAATAACCTATCAATGCAAATCTGAAGCATTGAACTGTCAAAACTTTAACTTTGCATATATGGAATCATGCATAGGGAGTATAAGTCATTGAATAATTTCAGTAAAATGTGAAAATTCAAAATCCATTCATTCTTAAGTGAAAATTTAACCAAAACAAACCAAACCAAAATAAGCCTAATTTAAAAACCACTACAATAACTTCGTCCAATTTATCTTGTATCTGAGATAATCTCATTAGAAAAAGAAATTAAGAAACACAGAGATCTAGATACAGGGATCGTTCATGTTTCAATATTAACAAATCTTGTCAAAATTAAGTTATTTTTAACATAGGTGAAACTCTGTGGCTAAACCCTTTGCTACCTACAGATGCATCTGCAACAGGAAACTTTTGAAATCATTGTGACAAAAGAAGTAAAAAGCAATTTCTCCTTTTGCCACAATGATTTCAGCTGTGTTCAATAATGATTTATTCATTTATGGGTTTATCATATTTTTACCCAGATGTTTTCAAAGTTGTCAGCTGCAGATTTTGTTTGTAAGTCGTAAATGATTAACCCAACTTTCCAACTTGTCGAAGCATTTTGATGTTTCTGAAGCAGATAACTCTAGAAAACATTGTGGCAAATGAATACATTGATAATTTGATATATAAACAGCAATTTCTCCTTCAGACACAATGCTTTCAATTCTATTCAAATATTAAATACATGTTGATGTTTTGAAATTCACCATTATTTCTGTCTAGAAGTTTAAAAAGGTGACAGCTGCAGATCAGGTGTATGTAAGTAGGGGTTAAGGAGCATTTTCTTCTTTTCCTACAACATTTTGCAAATGTTGACTGCATCTGGTGAAGCTATAAAAAACACCAATGATCTGGACACTTCATTAGTCATCTAGCCAGAATATTTTGTGAGTATCCATAACATAAGCTTTGTAGAGCCATGAAGTTGACACCATAAAGAAAGAACTACGCCATATCTAGACCTCTAGTTAAACATTTAGTCAGTAACACATTCCAAACATAATACTTACAGAAAACATGAAATAAAGAACAAAAAGAACAAAACATTAAAGCATATCAAAATAACAAATTTTAGCATTCAAAAATGTGAACACGGAATGTGTGAAGCAAAATGTTACTAGCAAGATAAAAATAAGAGGGCCATGATGGCCCTAAATCACTCACCTTATGCAAAACACATCAAGACAATTATTTTAACAAAGATTCAAAATGCAACCTCAAGAGTGTTAACAAGATTTTCCTTCATATGGCCTAGTGACCTATTTTTGTTTTACCTGATATGACCCTTTTCTAAGATGGACTAGATATCATCAAGACAATTATTCTGACAAAAGTTTCAATTTGCTCAAAGTAAAAATGAGGCCTCTGGAATTTTAACAATATTTTCCTTCTATTTGGCTAGTGACCTAGTTTTTAACCCAATATGACCCATATTTGGACTCTGCCTAGAAATCATTAAGACAAACAGTCTGACAATTTTTTTAAACTGCTGAAGCCAAAATTGATGCCTCTAGAGTGTTAATAACTTGGCCAACATATCATCAAAACAAACATTCTGATAAAGTTTCAACATGCTCAAATTAAAAATGCAGCATCCAGAGTGTTAACAAGATTTCCTAACATATTTGGCTTAGTGACCTAGTTTCTGACACAATATGACCCATTATCGGACTTGACATAGATAGCATTAATTAAGACATACATTCTGACAAAAAATTTAAACTGCTGAAGCCAAAATTGCTGCCTCTAGAGGGTTTACAAGATTTTCCTTCAATTTGACCTAGTGAGCTACTTTTTGACCCAAAATGACCCTTATTCAAACTTGACCTACATAAGACATAATTCTGATAAAGTTTCAACATCCTCAAGTTTAAAATGTGGCCTCCGGAGTGTTTACAAGATTTCCCATCACTTTGACCTTGTGACCTAATTTTTTACCACATAAAGTGACATAATGGCCCAGTTTTGAACTTGTCCAAGATTTGATGGAGATGAAAGTACATGTACTGATTAACTTGCATTATGATCGGATGCAAAATGTAGCCTGTAGAGAGTTAACAATGCATGACAGATGGACAGCGGACACAAGGTGATCACAATAGCTCACCTTGAGCACTCTGTGCACAGGTGAGCTAAAAATAAAAATAGAACCATCAATGCATTCAAACATCAAAAATTCAAAAATTTGTCATATCATTGCCAAACATTGCCACCAAATTCAACTATCTATCCCAGACTTTTGGATAATTTGTCATTTTCAACTTCATGACATTTCTGCACACTTTTTTGACAGAAATTCGTTTCATGCAGAACTGCCAAAAGCGAGAAAAAACTCTAGAGAAAAACAGAGTTCTAGATAAGAAGAATATTTCACATCCCCAAATTCTTTTTGACCCTCTAACCCTATGTTGTGGGTACTAAAATGAATCATCTCAGTAAGACGATTCTATTGAGTACCAATGACATAGGGTTTAGCGGAGTCATAAGAGAGATATTGTTTGGAAGAGAACAGTTTACTCCTTCTTATTCAGAAAAGAAACATAAAGTGTTTAGAAGATCAATTCTGTGCAAGTTATCAGTAACAAACATTACCATAAATGGTACATATTTAACCCTTTCCAACATACAACAGATTTACAACAGAGGATTTTGAAATCATCTTGGTAAACAAATATAAAAAATCTCTATAAATAAAAGTTAAATTTATTTTGAAAGCAGTTAAAAATATTATGGCAAAAGAAGAAATATAGTATTTTGAGCAATTTCTTCTTTTGCCACAATGTTTTTCAAGGTCATATGCTGCAGATGCATCAAAATGTATCTGCAGGTGGGAAAGAATTAAGTTACAATCATTTGTATCATTTCATCACTCTCCCACTGTCCACATGGAGATGCATTTGCAAAAGACAACTGCCGAAAATATTACAGCAAATGAAAAAATTAGGAGCAATTACTCCTTTTTGTTTTCAAGTTAAATCATTAAAAATACATTTACATGTCTTCAAAAATATCTTCTGCAGACATGTTGTATGTAAGAATGGGAAAACTCATTACCTAACATGTAATATTTAAACTCTTCCAAATAAAAAACAAACAAAAAAGAATTTTGATAATGTAGAAAGTATTTAGCAATTTATCCTTCTTCCAGAACAATTTTAACCCTTTCCCTTCATACAACAATTTTGCAGCAGACGACTTTGAACATATTTTGTCAAAAAATAGAAAATCTCAATAATTGAATGGATAACCTATGACTAAATGTGGAAAACATTGTGGCAAAAGGAGAAATTGCTCTTTTTGAGGAATTTCTTCTTTTGTCACTATGTTTTCAAAAAGCCGTCTGCTGCAGAGGCGTCAGAAGTGCATCTATATGAGGTAAAGGGTTAAAAAAAATTCTAAGAATGTATGTTTAAAAAGGCTCTGTCTGTTGCAGTATTCATGTTCAGAATGTTAATTACATGTACAAAGATAAAACATATTGTTATGAATAAAATACAACTCAATAACAACATTGAAACATTCCATGTAGCATGAAGTTACATTCAACATGAGATAATTACCTGATTCTGATGGCCGCCAGTGTCTCCAAGGTCATCAAGGTCGCCCATAGACATTTCCACTTGTAGATCCTCACTAGATACAGAGGAATTATGGGAATGTCTGTCAAATGACCGGTTCCCTATACTAGTTTTAACATGCTCAGGAGATTCAAGATCATCATCAGAAATAGAATAAAACATGCTATTACTATTAGAAGAAGATGTGTTAGGTTTTTTGGTTATTAGCGAGTTAAGCCTATTAGTAAGGATGCTAGCAATGCGAGCGCGCGTATCTATGCTGGTGTCTGAGCCAATGGATCGTTGTGTTACCTCTGCATCGCTATCACTTGCCACACTTCCTGGTTTCGAACGAGGCTCACTTTCAGAATCTTGATCAAATGGCCATTCTTCTACGTCTACATGGCGAGGACTTCGCGCGGATATTATGGATTCATCCGAGGGGAATCTGACCCTACCAACTAATTCTTCATCAACATCATAATCATCCCATTCAAATGTCAAAGCAGTGTCTTCAGTCTCAGGATCCTCAAACACAAACCCACTCTGTGACGTATTGTCTGACGGAATTCCATCCTCAGGTATAGTCCCTAAAGAGCGTGACTTATGAATATATGACGGTGGGATAGAGGCACCCATAGTTCTATAGATTTCCTTAGCCTTTTCTATTTCAGGGTCCAAATAGTTTGTTGAATATTCCTTATTCTGGTTAATGTCTGGAACACTAGAATCAAGAGGTTTCTCACTACCTTCTGCACTGATTGGATCACTAGAATAGTCTGTACGATACCCTTCATCACTGTTTTGATTGACTGATTTATCATTCTCTTTCTCAGATCTATCTGAATATTGAGACTGTACGTTGTGTCCTTCACTAGAGGTTATATATTTAGAGTTGTGTGTCATCTCACTGCTGCTGGCTGTGTTGTACACAGTATCAGACTGGTTTTTACTAGACTGGGATTCAGGTTTGGTAGGAGTGCTCATTTTGACAGGCACAGGCGCAGTAAGTAAGTTAAAATTCTTGTCCCCTACAAGATTGTCATGCCCACTAATTTGTTCCTTTGAGTCAACTGGATCATTTCCACCAAAAGCGAGGATTGAGTCATTCTGGGCAATGTCTGAGGAATCATTTAGATTCAGACCTTGTCCAGACACAAAGTCATCCTCAAAACCAGACCCAGTTCTGTTTTGTCTGATTTGAACTGACTGTGAAAAATCATCATCAAAACTCAGTTTATTGTGATCATCCACTCTGTGTACCAATACCTCAGCAACATGATTATTATTGGACTGCTTCACACTTTTGGTTTGTATAAAGTTTGATTCAAACAGTCTTGGAGAATTAGCACCAGTCTGTTTATCATGAACACCTTGTGGTGAGGAAGGAATGGAGGAGGGGGACTGTGACACTGGGCTCTTATAGGACTCCTCTTCAATTTGCTGTAGAAATGACAGTATGTCGTCTACTGATGGTCGATCATTCACTTCTTGCCAACACATTTCCATGATTTCATACCTTTATGAAAAATATATCAAAATTTATTCATTTTGGAGAATTTTAACATAATGTTAATCTAACATGGGAAAGTGTTTCAATCAATAATGGCAAGAGTTTTCAAAGTAACACATATGCTAATGCCCATTAATCAATTAAGTGACACAGTCAAGTGAACAAGAAGACGGACAGGCGACAAAGAAGTAACCCCCCTGCTAAGGCAGGTTACAAAACAAAATTAGCATTCTTCATATGTTAGAAATTATATGATGAAGTTATGAGGGACAAACAAAATAAAATTCTTATAAAGATAACTATTTTGATAAATAAGCTTCATCTAGGTGTTTTTTTTCGGCATTTGGGGTTTTATCGACTCTTTATAACCAGATCATTTAAACCCTCTCCCTCATACAACAATTCTGAAGCAGACAACTTTGAACGTACTTTGTCAAAACATAGAAAATATCCATAATTGAATGGATAACCTATGACAAAAAGTGGGAAACATTATGACAAAAGGAGAAATTGCACATTTTGAACAATTTTTTCTTTTGTCACTATGTTTTCAAAAAGCTGTCTGCTGCAGAGGCATCAGAAAGCATCTTCATGAGGGAAAGGGTTAAAACCAGACACAGATGCATTCAGACTAGACTCTGCTCAAATATTCTTGTTTATTCTTATGTTTTACTCATTTTGATGCATCTCCAGCAGACATCATTTGAAAACAGTGTGGCAAAAGGAGAAATTGCTAATGATGTGTTTAACATTACACAAAAGATTCTAAGAACATGTTCAACTAGAGTGCAAAGCCCTTGATCAGACTGCACAGAGATATATGCTGATCTGGATCTACGTTTTTTACCGAGACCTAAACATTTAATTGTGACTAGACTGAAATGTAATGTTCTTCACAATCAAACACCAGTGGGGGCAAGTGTCTTACCATCTATCTCGTAATGGAGTATCAGTGCTAGGTAAGGGAAGTGTAGTGCCACCCTCTTTAACCACTTTCTGTAGCACGTCCTCGTCCATCAGGTTATTGTAGGGTTTCCTACCTTCTGCTAAAATCTCCCATAACAGTATACTTAGTGACCTGTACAAATAATAAACAACTTCATATCAAATTCTACCATCATTTAATACAAGCTATAATTACAAAAAATAATTACCTTCTGTAGGTTTTAATTTTTTATGATTGGCAAATAGGTTTTTTGGAGACTGATTTTGTAGAAAGTGTAGACTCGTTCTCACTATCATTAAATGTTGTAAGACCTTTTCTGTCCTCAGTCAAATAGAATCACTTAACATGTAGGATATTTTGTCTGCTTTAACCCTTTCCCTCATACGACAATTCTGCAGCAGACAACTTTAAACACATTTTGTCAAATATGTTTTCAAAAAAGCTGTTTGCTGCAGAGGCGTCAGAACGCATCTATATGAGGGAAAGGGTTAATCCTTTTCTGGATAAAATAATCTGAAGTATGCAGTACATGTATGTAGAAACTCTCTATAAATAATAGTATTATAATTGAATAGAGATGAAAACATTATGGCAAAAGAAGAAATTATTTACAACAAGCAATTTCTCCTTTTGCCACAATGTTTTCAGTTGTTGCAAGCAGGCCTCCTGACAATCACAGATGTATAAATTTGATCCAGGGTTGAAAACATAGTGAGATAAGGAGAATTTTAAGAATTTGCTAAGAGTGATTTAGGAGCTCAATAAAGTGCTATCTTACCAGACATTGGATTGAACAGAGAATCTGGTTGGTTGCCACACTCCGTTCTTCAGTTCCAGGGACTCAGGGGACATCCAGCGAATTGGGAGCAAATCACAGCCAGTGTCATAGTAATCCTCCTGTTTGGTTTAAACAATTTATAAGAAGTCTTTTGTTACATTCAGACATATGACACATTTTGTCATATGTTTAGCTGATACATTAGTTTTAGCATCAATAGTCAGGAGACAAATTAGTATCATGTGAAAACTGGGAAGTTAATTTTTGATACAGGATTGACAACCTTGTTTGGAAAAATTAATTTTTTGTCACAAAAGTGTCGCAAACTGCAGAATTGTAAATTCATCTGTATCTGGAAATAGGTGAAAGAGGATTTCTGTCCAATTTCAATCATATTTTTTAGCAGAAATGTTACATGAATTAAAGGATTAGATAACAAGAGAGCCAAGATGGCCCTAAATCGATCACCTGAGTGATAGTAAATTAGCATCAAATATTTAACTGCAAATATCTGTGAACATTTTAACAGGAGCACATATGAAACTGCAAGGAGTGGACACTGTTAAAGAAATAGCTTATCAGTAAAGGTCATTTGT
>JAUELF010284426.1:0-10296 GCA_031471495.1 Clinocardium nuttallii | reverse complement strand
TGCAGTTAAATATTTGTTGCTAATTTACTATCACTCAGGTGATCGATTTAGGGCCATCTTGGCCCTCTTGTTTGTAGAAATGTTCTTTAAGAGACCCTCTATCGGATTCCATCAAGACATGTTGATTGATTGAAAAACATGACCGCCAGATGGCGGGCTATTTTGCTTTATATGGCTTTAGTGAAATTTTGAAAAAATCTTCTCCGACCAAAGTTTTAGGTCGATTTTCAAATAGTTTTGTTGAAATATTTCTAGGGTGACCCTCTATCAGATGCTTTCAAGTCATGTTGATTGATCGAAAACTATGGCCGCAAGGGGCAGGACTATTTTGCATTATATGGCTATATCGAAAACTTAAAAAATCTTCTCCGACGAAGGTTTCAGGTCGATTTTCAAATAGTTGTTGTAGAAATGTTTCTTGGGTGATCCTCTATCCGATACTTTCAAGTCATGTTGATTGCTCAAAAAACATGGCTGCTAGGGAGCAGCAGGGCTGTTTTGCCTTATAAGGCATTAGTGAAAACTACTACATTCCGTCTCAGGGGGATAGCGGTATAGTTTAATGGTTTCTGAAACAGAAAATCCACAGGAGGCGAACATTGTCTGTCCGGCTTAGCATGCGCGGCATCCTTAGGCTGATCCGGGTCGATATTTTACGCAAAGTCAACCATGTTGGTTTTTCTCGCGGGACAGCTCATTTAAATTGATTGTTACGCTTATACTATTCAGCTAGGGGATCAAAGGCGGCCATAAATATATCAGTCAGCATTTGAAAACAGTCGGTTCAAAGGCCTCGACTATAGTGGTACCTGTTCGATAATCCATTCCTGGCATTGAAAACAGTCGATGCAAAGGTCTCGACTATAGTGGTACCTGATTGATAATCCATTCCCGCATGTGAAATGTTGGAGAACGGAATTGGCTACACGTTCAACATGATTAGTGTTGGAACTTCAAGCTTTAGATGATTCAGTCCATCTTGAACGTACATGGGCATAAATTGAACTCCGTACAGTTTTATATAGTTTTGAATGAACTCTGCACACAATCTTTTAGCATAGGCAAAGTACATTGCTTTTATCAACTTACGATTGAAACATTGCAAAGACAGAAAAGTACATACGAATTACAAATAAATAAAACTCTACAAGGAATGGAACAATGTTTATGCGGATTCATACCTTTGAAAGAAAACGTGTTGACGTGAAAGTGGAGGTTTTTGTGATAATGATATAGTGTTGTTAAGGACATCCCCATGTCTTTCTGATTTTAACCATTTCCCTCATACGAATATTCTGCAGCAGACGGCTTTGAACATGTTTTGTCAAAAAATAGAAACTCTCTATAATTGAATACATAACATATGACTTAAAGTGGAAAACAATGTGGCAAAAGAAAAATTGCTCGTTTTGAACAATTTCAAAAAGCCTTCTGCTGCAGAGGTGTCAAAATGCGTCTATATGAGGGAAAAGGTTAAGTGGTATTCGGATTATAGTCTGCCTCGGATCTCAGAAATAAGGCCTAGAAAATGATTCTGTTGGCAAAATGTGTTAATGCAAGCATTTTACCACCAATGTCTTGTATGATATTTAGGTTCAGACCGGCTGTCGCCCTTTAAAAGTTGAAACATGGCTAGAGATAAGGTCAAAGGTCAACGGGTGTATTTTTCTTTATTTTACGCTGTAATAATAGGGTTGATTTTTCAATCTGAACCCTTTTTATTGATATATAAAGAAATATAGCACACCTCAAAACAAAATTATTATATATACATAACATATTAATCAAGCACACCTATTGTGAACTAGAGATGTATTTATCGACAGTTACCTCCCTTACATCCAAATTAACCATTTACCATAAAATCTACCGAAACGCAGAGCATGTTTACATGCGATTTATATGGGTATTGGCCATGAACAGGTATGTCTTTCGATATAATATAATATAATAATATATATAATAATATGTCGGTATTATAATTTAACCATAACACAAAGAAACACAGGTATATGCATTGTTTTAGTTTTGATTATAGTAAGATGCCTGACATAATTGTTAGACATGTTACAATACATCAACTATTTATAGTAAAACAGCCTTCCAGGGTCAGTTGAATTTGAAATGACATAGCACGGATGTTGTACTAGTTATCATGTAATATGTGTAAGTTTATTTATCCCGGTTACAAACATGAATAACCAAAACAAGTTTCTTATGATTGATTTATTCTGGGAAAAAATACAACGATTACTTCCCTTCTTTTAGATAATCCATTGTCAATCTATGTTTACATGTTAAGTACTACTGTTCGCTTATTTTAAAGATAATTGTTATAATAAAATAATATCAATGATGATCATACTACTACTAATAATAATTATTATTATTATTAATATATATTACTTCAATATCTTTCAGGAACCTCGTATACGATGAGTGTTAAAACAACGCCTATTGCTGTTTTGAAGCGACGATCGTCATCTCGGTCGACCAATTATAAACTGTGTGTGTGTTGCCAAGCATCAAAAACGGAACAAACACGAAATCAACAACTGAATCTAAGAAGAAAGTAAACGTTGCATTTCAATCCGGCGTAAGTGTAGGGATGACAGTAACTCTGAGCTATTGGATCGTCTGGAAAACATAGATGATGCTTCGTGGGATTCAGGAGATAAAATCAAGTGGCACAAAAATTGTCATGGTGCATTTACTTCAGCTACGAACATTAAACGAGTTGTTAAGAGCTTTGAGGAACAGACATCTGAAAAAGAGCAGACGGGAGAAAAGGAACCTTCTACCAGTGGACAATTCAAACGTAGATCAAGTGATCCAGTTGATTGGTCGAAATGTATGTTTTGCCAAAAGGTATAAAACAAACAAACATTGCACAATATACAAACACTTGAAAAATCTTCAAAAATTATTGCACAGTCGCAACATGATGCCGTTATGCGTTTGAGATTGTCCGACATAAATGATCTGATTGCGGCTGAAGGAAAGTATCATTTGAAATACAGCTAAAGAAGGAAAATGTGCAGATGTTTATGACAATGCTATGCAATGCTTCTTTCACAACTTCAAGACGATTTAGGGAAGGGCCACGTGTTTGATATGAAAGCTGTATGGGACACATATATAACTTTGTCAAATGAGCTTGGTGTTCAGGTTCCCTCACGTTACATTTCACGGCGGCAAACATTTTATGTAGACGTGAAACAAAAACTTGGTTCAAAAACCAATTGTGTACGACCTCTTGGTGTAACAGAATCGCTGTTAATGTACCCACGTGAAGAGTTCAGATTGTGTAATAGCATTAAGTAAGGAGCCAGGTTCAGATTTGTTTGCTCCCAGGTCCGAATCAGAATGCTCGGAAGAAGAATCATCCAATGATGAATCCGCACGAATTGACACTTCAAGCACAAGCTTGTTTCAAGAGATGGTACACGTTGCACTTCGACTACGAGCTGACTTGGACGCTACACCTGATCACAACGGAAATTGGAGAAATATCGATCACAGTCATGTTGAAGAAATAGTGCCGAACAGTCTATTCCTTTTTCTCATATTGGTATTCGGAGGTATGTCAGCTATTCCAGATTTTGCTGATGTTAGTGATGGAAATACAAAGCGAAGAGTGTTGAGTGTTGCGCAAGACATTGTCTACGGAGTGTCCAAAGGAACTAAGTTAACACCGAAACACGTAGGATTGGGTTTAACTCTCCACCAAGCAACACGATCTGAGAAACTCGTAACTGCACGCTGCCAACCACTGTATACCTGTTAGAAAAGTGTGTCAATTCGACAACGCTATTGCAAACACAATTCTAGAGCAGTATAAGGCCAACGGGTACAACTACATTCCTCCAAATGTATCCCCCGGTATTTCCACACACTTCTCTTGTGATAACATAGATGTCCTCGAGTGCACCTTAGATGGAAATAATACGTTCTATAGTACCCAAAGGGTAGCTTGGCAAAATTACTCTGGACAGCCATCATCAGAAGACCTATCAGGTGGTGATCTTGACAACATGCAGGAAGACAAGGAAACCATGAAAGTTTACCAAACCCTGGACAAAGCTAATGTAATAAGTGGCAAACGGCCATCACCGCCAACCATGAATAAATGCAACATGAACGCTTGGTTGAGAGAAGACAACCAACAGCATGCTACGTATGTGCATAACTTGGCATGGACCGTTACAAGGCGTGCACATGATGGAACGCAGTACGTTCCTCCGTGGAACTCATTCAATGAAGCTGCGTGTACCGTATATCACCCAGTCACCAAAGCGTGCACGATGCCAATACTTCAAGCAACTGCTGACGAGTTTGACACGATAACTACATTGATTAACAAATTCATGGGTATTAGCAAGGAAATTGGACAAACCCACACTGTCATAACGGCCGACCAACCATTGTATAGCAAAGGAAAGGAACTCGTTTGGCAGAATCAACAAACTCTCGAGAATGTCATTTTTGTAATGGGTGGTCTCCATATTTGTTTTAATTTCTTGTGAGCGATTGGTCAATACATGGAGTGTCAGCTTTGCAGGACATATGGATAGAAACAGGTGATTTTTGTCCTAATACTGTTTCCGCTGTCTTGGACCGAAAAGCATATTACAGTGCTGTTCGTAGGCACCAACGTACCTCTGTTGCGAATTAAATGGCGATATTTCTTTGTCTGGGTCCGTACAAATAAAAAGAACATGCCATCACTCGAAGGTGAGATCGATGATCTAGAATTTACCCTTGCGACTAGTCCAAAGCGGGAGGATGTCCTTGAGGCTTCAACAAGGTTGACATACTGAATTTCAGCTAGAGGTGTGACAGACTTGCTGCATGAATATGAATCTGAGATGATGAAGATCAAGACTTTTGCATACTGACATTCATACATGGGAATGGTTGAAATACTGTTGAGCTTCATAAAGGCACAGATGACGGGTAACTGGCTACTTCACGTAGAGACCTTTGCAGCAATGTTACAATGGATAGCAGTTTACGATCACATAAACTATGCAAGCTGGGGACCAGTGTACCTTTCAGATATGAAAGCACTGCCACATACTGCGCCTGAAGGTTACAATGAATTTCTGGCTGGGAACTTTGTAGTAAAGAGCAGTGAGAACATGTTCAACGAAGTTCCAACAGATCAAGTCACGGAATGGATCAACAAAGTTTGCAAGACTGCCGGAGGGATCATAGGGATTACTAGGAATGATCAATCCAAATATCGGTTCTTTGGACTACTCGATGATGAAGAAGAGATGAACGACAATAAGCTGAGCTTCAACATACGCGTTCCAACGTTGAAGAAATTCTTGTTAAAGAGCAAATAAAATTTATTGCTTCTCTTGATGTATTTGGCCTAACAACACACTCCGGAACAGCAAACGAATCTAATGATGAAACAAAACTGGTATCTGTAGCAACAAAAGACGATGCTTTAGACGAAATCACTTCCGATCTGTTGACTTGTGAAGATAGGGGTCGCCAATTAGTTGAATAACTTGCAGTTAACTGTTGACTGAAAGAGAAAGCGGTGGAATTTTCGCACCAATTAAAAGGGTCAAATCAAAGTCTTTTCATAACGTCTTTCAATGCCGCACAATTCGGGATGATCTGTGCAAACTGCTGAAGTGTAACAACATGAACTGGCGCCTGATTCTCTCTCTTTAGCCAACGCGAGTGGAAACATGAATACCACAACAAAGTCGCAGATTCTCAATGTTTTGACCGCGGATTTAGGTATTGAAACACCACAGGAACTACCTCCCTCCGACAAAGCCATCTGCTTGATAAACGATGGGCATGCGTGAGTCCAAGCACTTTGTCAAACATTTGTTTTTGCAGTCGTTATTCAAACATTTCAATGACAAGACTACGCGCGTTGATGTTACGTTTGACCGGTATTACGGTGGCTACTTCACTAATAATGCAACTCGAAGCAAGTGGTCTGGAACGCGACGCCCTATACGAAAGTTTTATTACCGGCCCAGAGGTACCCTTCCTCAGGTATGGGAGCAGTTCATTACCCCAGATGAAAACAAATCCGATCTTGCAGGATTTCTTTCCTATGAGCTTGTACAACATGCAGAAACATTGCCACCTAGGTCAACACTAGTAACTGTCAACCGTCAACACGAAAACAAGTAGCTTCAATGCCAACAACTTGTCCGTTAAACAAGAAGAAGCCGAAACGCGGATTGTGATTCACGCAAAGGATGCAATTACAAGGGGGTATGAACGAGTGATTGTTCTGTTCAGTGTCGTGATACAGATGTTCTGCTACTACTTACTTTGAGCTCCGAAATTGAAACATGGATAATGTCTGAAACATCAAAGAACAAGAGGTGTTTTCCGGTACAAGTTATATGTTATATCGCACAAATTAACTGCTGATGTAAAAGCAAACATTCTCGTATTTCACACTCTGACAGGATGCAACACCACATCTTCCTTTTCAGGAATAGTTAAATAGGCATGTTAGAAAATGCTTTGTGAATACCCTGTACTTCTATCTCCTATTGGCCACGGTGGAGAAATCTGTACTGTTGAGAAATTCATGTGTGGTCTTTATGGATGCAATCCCGAAATCAATGAACCCAGTATTGATGTCTGCCGATACCGACTATTCCTAAAATCCAGGAAGTCGTTAGAGCTGCTTCCGCCAACTAAACATGCATTCGCGTTACACGTTTAGAGAGCAGCTTATCAAGCAATGATCTGGATGAAAGCAGCTGAAGCCGAATTCAAGCCAGAGGATCCAATAAATATAGGCTGTTGGATTATAGAATCGGGTGTACTGAAACCAGTTTGGATGCGCAAACCCTTGGTACCTGTCTCCTGTTAGCAGTTGGATGTATGTGGATGCACCACAACATGCAGCACATCAATATGCAAATGTTTTAAGTCTGGGCAGATTTGCATGTTTGAATGTAAATGTGAGGCATCAGAATGTGCCAATCCTGTTGGGAATGGAGATGACTAAATATTGGGGAATTCCATACTTTGCTGATATTATTTTTGGTGATTAACTGTACATATATAAAACACATATCACATCATTGAGGATCTTTAGTTGTATGTTTAAAACATATGTGGAAGTATGTGTTATATAGATGTGGATATATGTGTTATAGGTCGAACCTTTGACAATTAATCTTTTGGTGATATTGATTTATTCACATGTGGTCCGATCAGTCCCTTCTATTGCGCAATTCAGTGCTACAATAACCAATAACTTTGCTTTTTTGTTGAAAGAAAAGTTTTATGTCACATCTTTTGCATGTTATCATTCCTGCAAAACAAAGTTTTGGTGTTTACAATAATTTCTGTGAGGTTTAAATCTGATAAATAGGCATATTGTTCGAATATATCCATAAAACGGTTAAAATGCACCTAATGGCCATTTGACCTATCTAATACCGTGTTTTCAACAACTAGGGGGTGACAGCCCCCCTAGCTGTTTTGATATATATTAAACTTAAAAAATATATAATGGCTGTCGAATTAACAAATGTTGCCAACGCAAGTCATAATTCCTGAGATTAGAGGCAGACTAGACTCTGTACAGAAGATTGGCGTAAAACTGTAAAACTAATGCGGCTGTAGTTCTTGTTTTTTTTCTTCAAAAAATGCATCTTGGAATATATAACATAAAGTAAGAAACAGTTCCGGTGAAACTGTAATGGTACACTGGTTCGCCCGTGTCGTCCGGATTGTTTAAGCATATGCTACTACGTATAAGAAGACTAGTCCAGGTTTCTGTATAAGGAATGCTTCTTTGTATTTTGACTGTTCTCATCCTACAATGCAATAAGTAACGGCGATATATTGAGACCAATAAATAGCCTAGCTATAGCCTATACTTTCAAATATCTATTTCAATTCATATCCTGCGAAAGGCCATATGAATTAGTGTTCGCCATAACTAACACCAAGAAAAGGAATAATGAACGTAAGACGAATTGGTTCAAATTAGATCGAGCTTACTATGGACTTTTTACGCCCCTTCCCCTTCAACTTACAAATGAGTGCCCTTTTTAGCTGGCAAGTAATTAATCCAGCACACGGGAGATAAAGGGGGGTAACATCAAGGTTTTCCCATTTTATATTCGTGGGATTCCAAAAAAACACAAAGAAATACACACACCGTGACCGTCTACCTGCGATATTTAGGAAAAATAATATTTGATTTGGCTTTCTTCTTCAGGTAATATCCTTCATTTTCATGTATTTAAGTTTAATCGTATGTATATATACCATAATTGTATAAGTTATTGCATCAATATGAGAATATATTGTGTTGGACGAGTTGCTTCGGCTGAGTTGACGACCCCCTCCGACGTAGGAGAAGGAGAACGAGTCCAAACACAATAAATTCCCATAATCATGCAATAACTCTTTTATTGTATATTTGATATTGTATTCGCGAAAATAATATAATAGATGTTCCATTCCCTTCAAAATTCTATTTAAATTAAAAACTAAATGGCAAGAATAGATTTAGTTTTGTTATCATTTGTTCACTTTTATATTTCTTTTCGGCGGAGTAATACATCCGTTTTTATGTTCACGCGAAAATAAATCAATGGTCGATCTTTTTGTTGCTTCGATCTGAAACATGCATTTCTTGGAGCTACGTGTTTCTTTGTTGGACACTTTATATTGTAATTTGTTTGGAATACATGTCAATATAGTGTATATCCTTTGTTTGTGTTCTTTATTGTAAACACTCGTGTATGAATTGTGAAACGACCTAACAGCCTTGACTGGCCTAGACTGTTTCCTTCCTTGGTCTTATCCAAGTTAACACAAATGAACAATATATACCAATACAGACTGCATGTAAGTAAAATTTGGTCTTAAATTACAATTACTAAAGATATTAATATAAGATTGTCAATTCATCATTTTATTCGTCTACCTTCGCCGAGCAGAATTAACTATTTGGCGAGCTACTAGATTGTCAACGACAATCAATACAACCTTGTAGAGTACGTCCTTACAATCGAGCAAACGCTAAAAATAGACCAGATTGGGTTTTGTGTATATTTATCGATTTTCCACGACGTGTCATCTATAATGTTTGTATACAATGCACTGTATTGCGAACAGTATAAACACAGTTTTTAACTGAAACATGAACCCCCTTCCTCCAGACCTTTCGCAGATCAGGTCTGTAGACTGATTCATTAATTACCTTTCCTGTAAGTTCCTGGAAGACAGCGTCAGTAAACAAAACACCGGAACCAATATCCATGTTTACATCGAATGGCAGATGGCCCGCCTCTTTGACGGCGAAAAGTAGGTCCGTCCTTAGCGTTACACGAAACAGATTTTAGTGATATTGCACCCTTTGTTCGAATCGAAACAAGAAGGACACATATCAATTAAAGTATACAATAAGGTTATGTATATACCTTATTGTGCTGTGTAGAAAATACGTTAGATTTATTCTTTGTAATCGGTTTGGGGTTACATGTACACGCTAACCACACACATTCGATCATCTATTTTAATCCTCCACCCTACACGTAGGTATTTTTATTCGAACATCTGAATAAAAACATGTCTTGCCCTAAAGAAAAACGTTAAGCATAGAATCGCACCAAGCATGTGGGTGATTTCCCTTTCCTACATACATGAATATGCTACTTACAACTTTTAACCCTTTACCACATATAACCCATCTGCGGCAGACACAATTTAGCTATTTATTACAACAAATCTGCAGTAGGCAACGTTTTACCCTTTTCCTGATACAATTAGTCTGCAGCAGACCAATGTTAACCATTTATAATATAACATATTTGCAGCAAAAAGCTTTGAGTCCTTTCCCTTCCGCAGCCGTCAACTTTTAACCCTCTTTCTCTCATACAACCTAAGACAACGTGTAACATTCTTTCTCACATATAACCTAAAACAACGTTTAACCCTCTTTCTCTCTTACAACCCATCTAAAACAGCCAACTTATAACCTCTTTCCCTCATACAACCCATCTGCAGCCGTCAACTTTGAACCCTCTTTCTCTCATACAACCTAATACAATGTTTAACCCTCTTTCTCTCATACAACCCATTTACAGCAGCCAACTTATAACCCTCTTACCCTCATACAATCCATATACAGCAGCAAACTTATAACCCTCCCACACTCATACAACCCATCTACAACATCCAACGTATAGCCCTCTTTCTCTCATACAACCCATCTACAGCAGCCAACTTATAACCCTCTTTGTCCCCTACAACCCATCTACAGCAGCCAACTTATAACCC
>JAUELF010284425.1:0-19227 GCA_031471495.1 Clinocardium nuttallii | reverse complement strand
AGTGTGAATTGTTAACAATACAGTGGGAACTAATACATATGAGCTGTGACGCATGAAGTGTGAATTTTTAACAGTAAAGTGTAAATTGAGACGTATGAACTGTGACAGCTCAAGTGTGAAGTGTTAACAGTAAACTGTGAACTGAGACGTAGGAATTGTCACCACCGAAGTGTGAAGTGTTAACAGTAAACTGTGAACTGAGACGTAGGAATTGTCACCACCGAAGTGTGAAGTGTTAACAGTTAAGTGTGAACAGAGACGTATTCGTTGCCACGTGCAAGAGTTTGAAGTCTGAACTGTGAACTGTACGATATAAGAACTAGTGAGTCACCACCAGGTTTTCGTGTTGTCATGCATTTGCTTCAGACGAAGCTTATAAATTTCCCTGACCCTATACCACAAATCATATTAAAAACGTTTCAATACATAATATAAATTCACAAAGTTACTCAATTTCTAATTGACGAAGCCATATGGTTCAGACAATCAGAAATTGTTTTACAGGCAACCTCGGTGTCTCGAATTCGATGGACCCATCATAAATAGTTATACCTATTTATAGTTCAAGGTGTTTTAACCTGACTATATTCACATAGTTGGTGTAATCGTAAACATACCACAGTGTTCTTGCTTTTGATCGCAGACACATTTATCACTGGTGAGATTAAGTACTTACGAAGAATAAAAAGTAATCAAACAGTTTTATATCTACATTTTTTAATACATTGTATACATGTATCAATCAACGTTGGCAAAAAAAGAAATTCACAATGTTAATCTTCATGCTGATTGTATCACTGCACACACGGAAAATAAATTGCTTTTATTTTTACTTTGCAATTAAGAATAAGTGTACATTAAAATAAGTGAATCGCTGGTTGATAAGGGTCCTCAATAAGGGTCCTCATACATGAACGAGTATGTACAGTGGATGGTCTTTAAAAACGTAAAATATTAGACATATTATATAGAGAAGAAGAAAAAACATGAACAAATCTGGCCTGGTTCTATGTGAGTTATTTCTCCTTTTTAATTTTGATATTCCTTGAATTTGATTCGGAAATATTTAAGTCACATTCTAGCAAGATGAGGTTTAAAGTATTTCAAAGGAACAGAATAGAACGAATCCAAAACGCATTTTTATTTTAAATCATGAATGATATGAATGTTCTGAAAAGGTTTAAAAAAAATAAATAGTCCCTCATACAAAAGATCAACAGCAGTTGACAAAATAAGGAAAATATTGAATAGAGTTGAAAAGATTGTGATAGAAGCAGAAATTACTCATCAAGAGCAATTTCTTCTTTTGACACAATGTAAAATCAATATTCGTCTGATGCAGACAGGTAAACACATGTCTAGATTTGGACAATTTATCAGTAACTTGGAGGAAAAACCCATTATGATTCACTTTATTCTTACAACGAAAATGTATGAAAATGGAGCAATTGCTCATTTTAAGTTAATATCCGTATGAAGCCAGGTTAATTCTTTGACACTACAATGCTTTAAACGTGATCACCCGAGCGGTTCAGATTGGGTTTAAAATAAGAACCGTACCATGTCCTTCATGGCAACTAAGACAATAACACCACCAATAGCAAGGCCAAAACAATTATGTCAATGAAACGGCACGAAGCTCTACGGTCCAACGCATCCTTGAGAGGTCGACGGTATTAAGCATTCGAGTTAACATGGGTATTGAGTTTTTGACAAGTTGCTTTATGCACTCTGCAATCTCGATGTTTGTACGAAGTGGGTTTCTTTCTAAACGAAAAAGAAAATAAAGAATATATATATATATAAATAAACATGTTACAACAAGATACCATTACATTTCAAGTTATCATAATTCTTTGTGATCTATTGTTTTTGTATCCAAATAATTTCACAAGATATAAGCATGATACTTATTTATTTATGCAAAATCAAGAACCCATGTTCGCAATCCAAGGGTATGTAGCCTTATTTCATTCAATCATGTTTACAGGACTGTGTTAATTAATGACATAGAAGGCCCACGATGTGAGCAGCGTTCTACGAAAATCCAAGCGTAAATCGTCTCTAATCAGTGTTGGCCCTGATCAGAAATCAGATCCCCGCAGTGTGGTTTGGCAATGTCGCTTTGCCAATAAGCCATAGAAGGTTGCAAGAAGAAATGTATGACATTTAGTATCCATGGATATGCAGGCAGCTGTAATAGTAACTCTATAACGCTTATGATGGTTTTCCTGGAGCGCCGCTCATTTTCTTTCGAACATGCCATGTTTACTCGATGATGGCGAATATGCAATAAAAACGCCTGATTTATACAAATTGCAAACGGATTATAATGGTGTAGACCGCATATATTTTCTGAAACAGCCTTCTAACCAACTAACAGACGATACCGAACTTTGCATGGCGTTCATTCGTTCCAACTACAGAAGTTTAATGTTATTGCATCACATTTACCATCACAGTTACAAAGTTGAATAGCGAAATTCAAGAACGTCACGCACAGTTTGACGTCAAATGAAAAAACATGAAAACATGCTAGATAGTAGAATCATATCGCAACGTATACACAACCAATATATTCTTTTGAAATGGTAGTTCAGTGCGGCTTCCAAGGAGTCGTGCGGCCATTGTTGATAGGTTCATGGTTGGGGAGGAAATTAGTGTGAATTTAAAACCAACTGCCTAGAGAGCCCAGTTCTTACGTTATAAGGAACATGACAAGTGTCGTTATAACACCATAAGACAACTCATTAACGATTTCAAACACACTTAATTTGCCTCAACCGGCAACGTCAGATTAATGTTACAAGCATGGCCGGCCGAACCATGGTACATACAATAAACTTAATATCACAGAATGTTTGTGTATTTAAAAACAATTCAAATATTTGTCATATTTATCAGAGAAATATAGGCTTTTGATAAAATCAGGTTTATTTTTTTTTAAGGTTAAGATTATTGTCGAAAGTACAACAAACGTCTTTTGGAGATATAGATTTGACAAAACATAATTCAATGAAGTGATACCTTTGCAAACAGAAGTTTGGCCGGATAACGAACCATTTCCAACGTGGAACGTACGGTTGAAGTCAATATGATGTGACAGGTTGTCTAGTATACAGGTTAACACGATGTAATTGTTTCCGATTTCAGAGAAATCGACCATAATGTTCTTTCGAATATCAGAAAACTCGAGGTAAGTTCCTAAAATAAGAAAATTGCATTAAATTGTTTTCACATCGTGGCCGCGGTTGTATCGATGGCCGGTAAAACATGATCAGCAATGGGTTCAGAGGTCACCATGTTAATAGTGGAGGATGTCTTATATATACTATTTAAAGAGGGAGGTCATCATGGTAATAGTGGAGGATGTCTTATATATACTATTTAAAGAGGGAGGTCACCGGGGCTATTTATAGTAGCTCGGGTTTACTTTTTCCCGATTTCGCAAACTAAAACTTAGATGCATTTAGTTTTTAAATTTATTTAGTTTACATCGATTGCGAAAGCAGCTTTCAGCTTATAATAATCACGGTCGATGTCTGCTTCCTGGAGAAATAACCAGTACTCGTGCTGTTTTTGTGGAAATCCATTTGTTCGAATGAATATCTGTACAGTTGACCTTTACACGGACATGGTCAAATCCTGCAACAAAACGACTACAAACAAAGAAACTGGCCTGGCATCTGATCATAAACACCGTTTCGTGTTAACCCTTTCCCATATACAGTATATCTGCATCAGACGAATTTCAAAAGTTATTGACAAAAACCTGAAAACCCTCCATAAAAGATAGCTGTTAAATAAAGTTGAAAACATTGTGGCTAAAGGAGAAATTACTCATTATGAGCAATTTCACCTTTGGACACAATTTTTAAAAAAATCGCCTGTTGCTGTATATATTAATTTCGTATTGATAAGCACAATTGAAGATGATGTCACGTTACATTCAGAAATAGCTACTCAAGCTAAAAAAAAAGAAGACATATAATTAGAAATCCTCCCTGTCAATATGATATTTGAGCATCTTCAATAGTTTTCAAAGTATAGTATCAGTAACACCATTTATTGAACGACCCTAGTACTACCCACTTGTATGTTTGACATGGCTCTTCCAGAAACACAAAAGCGCGTAAGCACTAGCACTGGCTGTCCCGTGCTCATTATGATGCCAAAACATTATTTGATTAGTGACATCTTTGTAACCATACACCAAACCGCTGGCTCTGTTTTCGGTGTCCATCATGGCTGCTCCAGTCCCATAGACCTTATAGTTTTCCGAACTTGAACTCTGCCTGACAAATGCCTGGTTTAAATGAAACTTTTGATAAGACCAGAAACCCATTTTAACAGTTTCCTTCTTACAGACGCATTTTGATACATTTAAAACTGACGACCTTTAGAAACATTGTGGCAAAATTAGATACTGTTCATGTTTGAGTAATTTCTCCAATTATCACAATGTCTTCAACTCCAGTCAAGGGGTATGCTTTCACTTTCGCATGTGTTCATCGTTTTGTTCAAAAGGCCGTCTGCTGCAGAGTTTATGAATATGGCAAATGATTAAAACCTCGTCGTTACCGAATTGAGCTTTAACAGCTCGACAACTCAGATAAGAGTCACACTGTAGTAATACCAACTATAAAATATGTGCGGCCAGTGTTACATCACAATCAGCTAAAGTATCCAAACAATTTGATATATAATACATATCAAAGGTTTACAAATAAAGGAAACGCTAAAGAAGATGTTGCTTATGTTTGAGTAATTTCAAGTAAGATTGATTGTACTTTGCCGTCGTTTTCACGGCGACCAGCATTAGTAACCATGACGTTCCCTGCCTTCTCTCTCGCACCGGTATTCCTAACACTATTCACCAAGGCAACTGGCCTCCTTCCATCATTTATAACGGTATGTAGTTCATTGATAGAACATAAAAGACAATAGTGACATCGATTTAAATCAATATTTATAATTAATGAGCGATGCGAGGTCCGAATGGTCGATAGCCCCGTCGTTACCGACTGAGCTCTCACAGCTCGACAACTGAGATAAGAGTCATACTGTAATAATACCAACCATACAACATGTGCGACCAGTGTTACATCAAACTCAGCGAAGTAATCTAAACAATCAGATATGAAATGATTATTTAACACTCATGCAACACCAGATAGTTAGCTGCACATGCCACAACATACTTTACTCAAAGCACTGATGGTTCTGGTGCGTCGATTGTGTTGGAATTCGTAACTTAAAGTCAGGCAAGCAGTTGTATTTGTATGTAGACAATACATGTTTGTTAAATACGAATGCTTTCACACATCCATTCCTCACAATGTTCTTGTGTTTATGGAATGATCTGCCAAATATTTTAGAAATTCCTGATTTGCATCGATTATTCACATCTTGATATAGCATTCAAATATTGGACCATACGATCGAATTTTCTAGTATTCGTTGCCATACCTACTTTATAAAAAAAATAGGACAGTGTAAGTAATACATTTGATTATTACTGTCTTTGATTTAAGGATGTTGGTTTTCATTTGACGTAGTAATGTTTTAAATCCGATAATCCGTTTATTAATTTTGTCTACGGAACGGATGTCTGTCAACAACTGTCTTCAACAAGAGGACGATACAGGTTTTAAATTTGAAGTTGACGGTCTCTGATTTCAGAAATTGTTTTAATTTGACATGGCAAATCTACTCGGGGACATTTCAGTATGAAGGCACGATGAAGCGAAACTTACTCCTCTTTGAATACTTTGTTCCGCTTTGGAACTATTTGTTTCGATGAAGCTGTCTGTCTTGGTAAGAACGTAATTACTCCAAAATTCTGTTTATTAATATTGTTGACTCTAGAACGGATATCTGTCGAAAACCGTCACAATAAATAGAAGAAATGACTTACCGCTCCTAGACGCTGACGATTTTGGTGCACAAATTTCGCCTGACTCGCTGGTGTTAGGACTTATAGACAAGTAGTACGCCGTGCTATAAACTTGAATACTAGTTGAATGCGGCAAGGGTCCCAGACAGACAGACATATATGTATATGAATGTGTCTACCCTCTCCGTGCAAGGGTCACAATGAAGTTATATCTCGCCCATTTAGTATCAATGTATATCGCGTTTGCTCAAACTGGATCTCTCTGCATCTTCGTCTTTACTTAATGTTAGCGACCTATGTCGCGAACCAATGAGTCTATTTTGTAACATCATAACACATATACTCAGAAAAAAGAAAAGTGGGAGACAGTGATCATAAAGATGATATGTTTAGGCAAACACCAGTTAAAATTGAAATGCTTAAATGCCTCTCATCTTTTAAAGCGAAATCATACTTGTGTAAGAAACAAAACACTTACGTAAGCTTCAAACAAATCTCTATCAACGTTGAACGTTTGAGCACTGTAACCTCCATTTCCTCTGAGCGTAGCAAGTGTTGCATAAGTCAAATTGGGAATGGTTCCCCACATAGTGATGTAGAATGTTATACTGTTATACGAACACTGAGATATATTACCACACGAACCCCAGCCATAGTAGGTAAATATTGCATCTGTAATAATGCATAAAGTATGGTTGATGCTGTTAGTTTGACTACAGTGTATGGTCTAGGTCCTAAAGCTATGTGTGGTAGTGAGTGGATGCACAACACAGACAGAAAGCTTAAACAAATTTATTTCACCATCAGAATTGTCCTTCTTTTTTAAAATAAATATTGGATCTCCAATGGTAAAATTAACATTCGTTGCACACTTATTAAATAGTCACTTGTACTCAAGTTAGTCACAATACTTTAGTAGTCAAAGGTATGACACAAACACCACTAAGATAGTTATTAAGCATGTACAACAGCTGACTTTTGAGATTTGAGTTGCTTTGTATATACTTATTGTCAACAGTCTTTGAGCAAGGTGTGAAGGCCGATGACATGTTTTATTCCTGAAGCCTAAATCTGAATTGATTGTAAAATAAAACATACGCAATTGCCAATTTCCTGAGATGCAAACAGGCATACTGACAACAGATAGATTAGGAGCAATAAGAAAGACTAATCAGAAACAGGTTTGAAAGGAGTTTGAAATACAATATGGAAAGTAATTATATATAAATATTTTGGATTGAATCAATATACATGTATATGATATATTTGATGTATATATTTACTACTAGCAATTATTTCGGGTATCAGTTTATCTTCGAACAGTGAAGACATTGGCGAGCGTGTGTATCCACACAGTCTCACTATAATCCGTATGTATGTTATATATACATATATGCACCTTCTGACACATAATGGAAGTGTATCCACACAGTCTCACTATAATCTTTACCGTCCGTATGTATGTTATATGTACATATATGCACCTTCTGACACATAATGGAAGTGTATCCACACAGTCTCACTAAAATCTTTACCGTCCGTATGTATGTTATATGTACATATATGCACCTTCTGACACATAATGGAAGTGTATCCACAGTAGGTTTATTCTTTAAATGATATCAAAGCGGAACGCATTAACAACCCTATACGCGGTCCATACGCATGCACATACACACACTCAGAGATCAGGGGTCGATCTCCCGCCGGATGATGCGAGCATTACGACGGATAGATCGGTGTAAAGATAAGTCCTACCGGTAACACTGAGAAATAAGAGTAATCGACTGATATAGCTATTGCAAGCGTTTAACAAACTTCCGGTCAAATAATCATGTATGGTCACAACATGAAAATAGGAAAATCGAAAAATGTAGTTTTCTTGTTTCTTCGTAATATTATCACATACAGGTAAATAAACGTTGATCTTTCTTTTGACAAAATGTAACAGGGGAAGCCCTTCTAGTATTACACACACGCAGGTGTAAGTGATATCAAAACGGAGACTACATATGCTCCAAATCCGCCAGACGAAACTCATTTATGTTCAAACATACTTTCGTAAACGGAACTGTCTTTGTCTTTCTTTTTCCTAACATGTGGCTATATATCGAGAAATGAATTACCCCGTGATAATCGATATTCAAGTCGCATCGGATTGAAAACTGCTCAGCATAAAAATTGTACTTTTTTGTAAATCGGAAGATAACTTTCGAGAAATAATTTAAAAATAGTGACAATTAATGCTTATGTATATCAATTCCTTCGTGTCACTCATTTTAGAGTCGTCTGGTACTTAGACTGCTAAGCGACAAGTTAAATCAACGTACCACGTGGGTAACCATGTGGAGCCCACACGTTCAAGTCCTTTTTACGGATTGCGAACACAATGCCACCCATGCGAGCTGTCCTGTTAACTTCATAGTTCGATGCCGAACCTGGAATGGGAGAGTAAACTGTTTATCCCAATAATAAATTATATCCGTTATTACCGAACTAAACCATATATTTCGTTTGTTTGATTAATCGATAAGAGTTAAACGCCGTTTTAAAAAGAAACCAGTCATATCAAGGTGCACGTTCAGCTAGACATGTGTGTCCTGGTTTTCTTACACCAGTCCTCGAAGCAATATACTTCAAAAGTGGAAAGTCCATTCCTAGGATTACCAGTGTTGGAAAACAGTCACAGCGACATTTTGACCCAATAAGCTTAATATCATTGGTTGACCTAGCTTTGGCTCGAACTCACCACCCCTGGATTGACAGCCCTCTTGGCTACCGAATGTGCTACGTGGGCTAGACTCCATGCTGTGGTACTCAAACGAATAGTAAGACACGTAGTTTGAGTGTTCAACACATAGGTGAAAAGATTCTGATAACATATAACATAAACTGTTCACATTTTCAACAACACTGCTCTGACAAAACAGATACAACTGAGTAGGAGAGACTTAGAAAATAAATACGTTTACAACATGCCATTTGTGTGGCTATGCATTACACACATCATTTAACATACTATGTCTTTAGAAATGCCATATACTTCACGTATTGACACAATTAAATGAAAATATTGGATCCTTGTAAAACGTTGTGTCTAATAAAAGATCAAATATCTTAGGTTTGATACGAATCATATCTTCACGAACACGGGTATACTAACAACACAGGTTAAACACTCAATTCCTCTGCACGAGAGTATGCTATTTGTTTAAAATAGAACGGGCCATAATGCAATGTTATAGTAGACAACGTCTTAAGTTTAAAGTAATATAAACAAGAAATGTAGTTGATGTTTAAAGTCGCGTAGTTTAATGGCCATCCAGTGGGACACGAACCTTGTGCCTCTCCAATCCACCCGTCGTTGAACATTAACTGGGCAGTCACATATATAACACTGCTACTAGTTACATTGTGTGGTATTTGTAGATAGCTTTCTGAAAAAAAAGATTACATATTATAAAACTTTTCAGAATACAACACAAGGCGGTTAGTAGAATTAAGTTGAATGGCATTTTAAATGGTATTTCAGCAATGTCATGACCCGATAAACGGTTTTTGTTTTTTCTGGAAAACCCCAAACTTGTTCTTTATTCAGTGGTTTCAAAGGCGAATGAATGCCTCACACTGTATACATGCGTTTGTACATTTTTTAGCTAATTCTTGAACAATGAATGACGATTGACATGTTTATCAATCATGGCGTCGTTCTGATTTGTATCAAATTCTCTAATCGTTTGTGACTTTGTCGAACCAGTGCTTCACATATGAAACTTATTTGTAGGTAACCTGCTAGCTTTCCCCCAAATAAAGATATTAACAGCAATTACGATTAGATCTCAGAGTAATGTTGGTTACGAAGTCAGGTGTTGGAAAATCGTCCTTGTGCCACACTCGAACCCTCACTAGAGCTGTTGTGGATCTTTCAAGAGAACCATTTGAACCCAAGTAACTTGTCCACTTTGATGAATCTAGAATAATAATAACAAAATAACGTATTTATTCCGCTGCATTTATGCAACTTGTATCACCACTATTGCTATTTATTAAATAGGTTCTTAAATATTTCTTTATAATACTTTAAACTAAACTATGGTTTAAAGTGGCGTAAAACACCAAACAATCAGGCAACCCATCTAGATATCATTCAAATACTAAATTTGCATGAAAGACACTTTTTGATATGGCTAAGATGTTGGTTGCATTTTTGTATAGTATATACATTTATAATTTGATTAAATTTAGAATAATTGGTACATACGGGCACTGAAGACATCACCACTGAATTTAGAATATTTGCTTTACTATGCCTAAATACAAAAACAGCATACACAGTGAGACATACAGGGACTGACAGAGAACAGACATACACGAACATAGAAATAGGACCTATTTATAAACACAGTCCCTTTTGTTTGTTTTGCATGTTAAATAAAGGACGATTTCACCATGACGAAATTCGTTGGCCATGGTAAGAGCCAATTGTACTGGAACCTTTAACATGATACCAGCGGTTTAATCATAAATATCATCCACACTGTTCTTGATACCATGACAGGAATTCACAACTTTCGCATTCTAACATAGAGAGAAATGGCAGTAGATCAAAACACTTTTGAATTAAAGTAATAGAAAACATTGTGGACAATTGCGTTTTAGACAAAGTTTAAGAGTTAAAACGACCAGGGATAAAGTAAATAGTACGTTTTCCCGAGGCAGATTTTGAGCACAGAGATTCCCCAAGACACAATAGACTGACAGTATTATACAGGATCACTACACAGCAAATAGGTCAGTATTACCAGGGACGTAGATAAGGGGGATACGTAACTAAGTTGTATACTAAAGTATCACCCGTCCCAACATTTGTAGCAAGTAAAACTAAAAAACTATTGAAGATATGAAAACAAAAAAATAACTATGTCCCTGGTATTACCCCCTGTGTATATAAGGAAACTATTTATCTGCCCAATTATTGGTGGTCCCATGACTCGAACATGTGTCCTATTGTAGATGCACAAAACTCCGGCACGTATCGGATGTGGCGATCCTCGGATTACATCGGCCGACTTTATACCCGGAAAAATCAGATTGCTTCCGTTCTTCCTAACCTGTGGAGATATATATATAAGCACATTTAATCCACTCGTAGTATAGTACACACAACACCCGACTTTCGGACGTTTTTGCAATCTTTGTTTATAACTATTAAAATGGATACTTGTAGATCAGGGTTTAGGCCGTGATAGTGTAACAGGAGCTTCCAAGATGCTGAGATGGCTTAAACCCCCATTTCCCACACACAATAAACCACAGCAGACGACTTAAAAGCTATTTTGGCAAACAAATAAAAATCTTTATATATGAATGTATGAACAGTGAATACAATTGACAAGATTTTGGCATAAGCATAAACATTATGAGAAATTTCTCCATTTGTCATAATGTTTTCCAAAACCGTTTGCTGCAGAGGCGTCAAGTGTGTCTGTATAGATGAAGGGCTACAGGGATAAGGCTGATCGAAGGTCGAATTTCGGAGGAATTGACAAAGTTAGTATCATGAGTTTTCTATAATATTGATAAAGTTAAACAGCACTTGGTTAACTATATAATACACAGCTTCATTCACAAATAATGTCGACCAAGATCGGTCTGCACATCCGTACAGGCAAAAGTGCGCTGTTCTGTATTAATTTTGATTGGTGGCTATTGTTTTCAGAACGGCTTGCATCTGATTTTTTTTTTTTTTAAAGTATCCTTTTCTACATATTTACATTCGGGTTGAATATTGTTTTGAAACTATTGCTAAATGTAGAGAGAGGGACTTATAATAATTTTTATCTAGAATAATAATACTTCTATTTTTCTGAAATGCATGGCATGGACATATTTAGAGAGGTACTTTTACTTGGTTACTTTTTGCTATCTTATTATAATCTTATTATGTCCGCGCAGACTGATCCGGCCGACTCATTCCGCTTTACGGAGAAAGATCTATGGAGTAGTGATTCCTGAAACAGAAAACCCACAGGAGGCGAAAAGTGTCTATCCGGGTACGCCTGTGTGGCATGTTTAGGCTGATCCGGGTCGATACTTTACGCGGAGTCCACAATGTTGAATTTCTCACGAGACGGCCTACACTTTGATTTTTGCCAAGTTACGCCCCTGATTGGTACATTATAGAAAGCAATTAACTTCGCACAAAAAACACATATATATTTTGTATTAAAGTATGAAGTACTCAGTTCGTAATGAAAACGCCTATGATATGTTCCCCACCATTAATTTTCAGGATTTAGTAATGCACGGAAATCCGAATGTTATCTATAAAAAGACCCAGAGTTTTGGCGGATATTCCCTTCCATAATCTATACGTAGTCATGATTCGGTTTTATTACATTTGAATTTAATATCCGTATTCGTATATAAACGTCTAATTAGGCTAAATACATTCGCTGACATGCTGAATAGTCATGCAAAAATGTTTTTAGCGTATACAAAACAGAAAGCATTGAATATATATGACATTGAGTTTGAAACCAGCGTAAATGTGTTTAGGATTCACTGGAAATCAAGGTTTTGATCACTTTTAGTATTTTGACATTGTTTGAAATTGAAAGTAGAGAATGCTAAACACCGGTTTTGTCTGGGTCCGATATGGTCCAAAAGAATGGTAACCATTTTCACTCGGTGAATTCTTTCTTGCATAATGCATGACCCCCAATTTTGTTTTATTGTGTAAAAGCTTGGAGGTAACTCTTTTCGATGATAATATGGTGTTCTACATGAGAAACGCTTAGAAAGTGTGCCAATTGAGGACTGAAACTGGTCGATTTACTTGGAAACAAAGAAGGAATTTATTAAGTGTATTGTGTTACCTATAGATCTCAACATTCTTGAAGTTTTAATACTATCATTATAAAGTGTAACACATGTACGTTTCACCATTTTAGCTAGTACTTCTAAATTGCTGTAGTACACGATATACATATATATGTAAAGGGAGGTTCGAGAGAGGATACTTACATTTGATTTTAATTACCACATCTTTCGCTCATAACTAAAATGCAGACTAGTTTTGTTAAGAAGGCAGTCTGTAATTCATTGATGGTAAAGTTTATTTTGTTTATATTTTAAAATAGACGTATCGCAACAGTCTTCTATGTAGCTTTCCTTAAATATTCAACCAACTGCAAGTACAATTCTGTCGACGCGGTTTATGTTTTTAAATGCTATGATCTATGCATTTGTATAAATATATCCGCCACATGTATTTCATGGAGTTTCGTGAGTAACTTATACATTTACCTGGTGAACTTACTATACCAACAAGTAATGCTTTTTAAAAAAGATTCAGCTCTAAAAAATGAGCTATTTATCAACTTGAAATTGATTGGCTTAGTAATGATTGCGATAGTTTTATTTATAGATTTAAAAAGTTGACGCTCTGAACGAAAAACAGTATCTTTCATTGGTTATTTACTCAGTAACCATTTATATCACACTTGCTGCAGAAGGCTTTGAGAACAACTCGTCAAAATTATGGAACATCCCAATAAGTCGAGCTACTATTACGACAGTTAAAAAGTAAACGTTGTGGCACACGATTGAATTGCTTATAATGAGCAACTGCACCGTTTTCCCACAACACTTTCAAACATTATCCGTTGTAAATGCGTCTGGAATCACCCAGTTGATCATTATATTGGCAATTATTACCTGGACTTCCGCTTTGATTGGATTTTCGTCGAACTCGTGCAGGAATATATGTTCTGTTGTAGAACTGTTGCTCGTGTCCATCCAAACCCATGGACTAATATATCGCGGGGCATACAACTCTCCTAAAATAATCATTTTGGAAACAGCTATGGTACAAATGATTTGATCCCGCCACTAGGGAACAATATTAAATACCGCAATATCTACGAAGATACAGTATAACGCTTATAACAAAAACAACAACAAGCTATAACTGTGAGAAATTAGATCAAACATTTTTTTCTCTTCAAAGACTTTCTCGTGATTCAATTATAAAAATAAAAGGAGCCGCAACTTGGAAAGTTAGCTCTCATTGTCTCTGCATCAGTGTATAGTGGAGACTCATGCCAGTCCGCGTATCAGCACAGTCTAACCAGAGTTGTTACTTTACGCTTGCATGTTGGATAGACCCACGTTTTATTTCTCAAAACAATTGAGAGTAATTGTTGTTTAGTGATACTACCAAATGTGCCGCCCGCGAGAAAACAAACATTTTGGCCTCTGCGTAATGTATCGATCCAGATTAGCCGGAGCAGTCCGTGCAGACTGATACCGGCCTACACATTCCGTCTCAGGGGGATAAAGGTATATAGTTATGATTACTAACACAACAAATCCACATGAGGCGAAAGTGTTTGTCCGGGTAAGCCTGCGCAGAGATCATCATAATGTTGGTTTTCTCGCGGGACGGCTCAAATCTGAAAATGATAAGACCTAAAATCGACAGACGCAATCTATAGTAACTAACTCACCTGTACGGAAAGGACTAGCAAGAAAACATCCATTAAATATCCACACATACAGTATATACGTTTTCAACATCTTGCTTTTGTTGTATGTTGTACATTCAGATCAGTGATCGTGTTTCTGAATTACTGACAGAAGTCACGGGTATTTAATATTCGGCATTGAGTGTTACAGGAAATTAATTACAACAAAATATATTTCAAATGTCAACAATCCAATGATAATTGTTTGTTTTGTGATTTAAACCAGTATTTATCGCATTAATTACTTAATTTGTATCAGGTCATTGTGTATTTTGTCTCTACCTTTTTTAATTTTAATTTTATTCTGTCATTTTGAAATAAAATTTAACTAAGTCAGCGAAAAAGCGGACCGGCTTGTCAGGACAACTAACCAGTGGACATTTGCAACCTGTCTACACCCAGACAACCGCGCAGTCTGACTGGATTAACACTGTTCGCTTATAATTCAACGATGAATTCAACAAGACATGCAGTGGATATCTCATAGTATGGATATGCACATTAATACTTTTAGTCACTTCAGAAAAATGGTCTTTACTCATTTATCACATGAATTATAATTGAGCCGTCCCGTAAGAAAACCAACATTGTGGTCTCTGCGTAAAGTATCGACCCGGATAAGCCTGAGGACGCTGTGCAAGCTTAGCGGGTAAAAACTGTTCGCCTCCTGTGGATTTTCTCTTTCATGAATCAATACTCTACACACCTGAAACGGAATGTGTCGGCCCGGATCAGTCTGTGCGGACTGTGCAGGCTGATCTTGGTCGATACATTACGCAGAGGCATACTGTTGGTTTTCTCGCGTGACGGCTCAATTATTTTGTTTTCAAAATAAAACAAACAGTTTATCTTAATGTGAGCGGACATTGCAGACTATGGGACGACATAACATATACACAGCCTTATCGTCGTCTAAACCCTAACCCACATAAAATGATATCTGCAACAGACGAATTTGAAACCATATAGGGAGATTCACGAAATATGTCTGAACGACACTATATATATACTTATATGATGGAGTTAAACATTGTCACCAAAGCATACATTGGTCATTAATTGCCATTTTCCCTGAATAAAATATATCAAGCTATATATTAAACGCATGGTTTGTATCCAAATCGCCGTTCATGAACTATTCGAGGTATCAATGACGCATTTGGAAAACATTTCTACAGACGCATTTTGGGACATGTGCAGTAGACGACCCTTGGGAAAATTGTAGCTAAAGGGGGATGTTCCTCACAATTAGCTAATATCCCCCTTTTCCACAATGTTTTGAACTCAATCATCATACATTCCCTAATAGCTAGTTTCAATATCACAGACATATAGCACTTTAGTTTTAACAAAGTCAAATAGACTTATGGTAACAAAACAATGAAGAAAAAAAATGTTTGGAAATAACCTAGAACCCACACCCCGTTTGAATGACAAATGGTTTTGCAAAATCACAGGGACGTGCTCCTCTAAAAGTAAATATGACCCTATGCATAACTATCAATATTGATATTTATGCATAAGGTCATATTTATTTTTAGGGGAGCACTTACCTAAGATTATGCTAAGATATTTGAATAATTGGACAATACAAATAATTTATATGAAATATAATTTCATGGTAACTCTGAAGAAGATTTAATATAACAGTAAAGACATATCTGTATTGCACGAAATAAAGATAAACGAGCTCCTGCATGGGAAATGGTTTAACGTGGCTGCTGTGAAGAGTTTAGATCCAGGTATCAAGGTCTACACTGTTCAAATATAACTTACACAAGCTTAGGTTAGAAGATGTTGTCATTTTGAGAAGATTCTACTAAGATTGAGTGGATCAGAGACATATAATGCAGTCTTTTGAGTACGAGCGGCGTTAAATGTACTGCTTTTCTTCACCGTTACATTTGTATTCGACTAAAATGATTTTTAAATTCAGTTACAAAACGATGTGTACTAGGATCACAAAACGCATGTACGTGCGAACTTCCCACAACATTCTAGTGAAGTTGCGTGGTATTTGCACATGTATGAAACAGCAAGCGCAAAGTGCAGAACAGGATCAGACTGTATATATATATGAAGTTAAATCTTGGCCTGCATATTTGCTCTTTCGTCGCAATATTTCTAAATCGGAACTGATTCTGACCTGCACTGTTCGCAAGAAAAACAACTCATCTACGCGCAACGAGGAGGGTTAAAAGGGACACTTTGTTGGTTAAATGTTTATTTACTTGTCTTATGTAAGTCCATAATATCTTAGTTATTTTATTCTGTTAGTATTTTTCTAAAAACAAGTGTGTTTTAATGCAATAAAATATAGGACAGATATAGTTATTTACGTCTTTGCTTGCTGTTCGTTCAATTCATATTAGTATTCAACTTTCATTTCGTTTATATCATATATGATTTCTTAGTCTCTTATAGTTCTGTTTTATAGACTGATGGCTTTATACAATTATTTTTCAACTGTATTGGTGTATCTTGTTTTATAGTATGTAACATGTACAAAGATGAGATTTCGGTGTCTTCCCGATTGTCCCACATTTTGATTTTGCTATTAACCCTGAGTGCGGTGGGATATAGAACGGTCAAGAGAGGTAAGGGAAAGGTGAGAATACAGTCCTCTTATTAGGCATATTCCATTATCTATGCACAAACATAGTAATTGTATATTAAAATAATTTCAATTTCTTTACTGTTTGCACAAAAAGTACCACTTATGAATCATAATTAATCCTTCGCTATTTCTTTACTGTTTGCACAACCATTCAATTATATAAAAGAAATGTATTTCTTAAAAAACAACAAACTGTTGGTGCATTTATTGAATTGAAAGTTTTGGGGAATAGTATCATTTATTGTTTTTACATCATACTGAAAACATGGCTAATGCTCAAGTCAAACTAAATTTTCAACACTCAAGTTCCAAGGAAGACGAACAATTTAGAAAGCTGTTCATCATTTGCATCCGAACATCTTTTCAGTCCTTAGAACAATCCAGAAAGTTGAAGCCCTCTCCTGTAGCAAGGTAGTTCAGTATGCTACGGGAGGTAAAAGACCGATCAAGAGAGAAAGAAACAAGAACATCGTCACGTGACTAGCAACCCTAAAGGAACGCCTGCGTGAAGGGTTGATTAGTGCAATTTGCGTACAAGGACAGGGCTACATATTGTCTACACTCGTAAAAGAAATTATAAACGGAGTCGCAAACAATGCAAAAAACGATTTTAATTCTGTGAATAATATTAAAAAAACGTTTAAAACAGTGAAAAACGTGATCAGCTTGTTCGAAAATGATGTGTTTAACTGAATAGGGTATTTGTTATTTGAATGATATCCATATATTATATACAATAGACAACTTGATATTAATAACTAAATGTGAATAAAAAAAAATCTTTTCCTAATTCCCATGTTATATAAATTAGGAACAAACAAAGAAAAGTAGTGATATTTTCGTCCCGGACAGGGATTAGCCGACACCAAAACTGTATTTTTTCCCGATAGTCCTACATCGATTTTTAGCCTAAAAATCAAAATGTGGGACAAACCGTAATTATTCAGTTTTGTACGAGGAAAGCAACACAATTTAAAGCCGCGCCATGATTTTTGGCGCTTGCAATGCCTTTTTCTAAATTAGAAATGCGCAATACATTTTATTTCATTTTTCAGACTGCATATCTTATGGCTGTTGATTTGTTTTTACTAGTGTTCCATTTTTGCTACACAATTAAGTCCTCTAAAATACACTTATTATACACAAAAGTTCTTGAAAACCGCTACGTGGCTTTTAACAAAATGCAAGTTGTATTGCATTGAAGCGAAAAGCATCGCGCAACTTCTTTTCATATAAAAGTGAGCATGCGAGTCTCTCGAACGACTTTTGAAAGGTTACCAAACGAAATGAGTCGTCCCATGACAAAACCAACAATGTGAACTCTGCGTAAAGTATCGACCATGATCAACCTTATCATGCCACGCAGGCTAACCGAGACAGACACTTTTCGTATCCTGTGTATTTTGTGTTTCGGGAATCATTACTATTGGCTGATCTGGGTCGATACATTACGCAGAGTCCATTAAGTTGGTTTTCTCGGGAACGGCTCAAATCCGTTTATTTATACAGTTGTGTGGAAATTATTTGACTGCGGACTCGTAACTTCATCATAAACCACCGCACTCGGAAACAAATAAGTAAGACACTTACCCTCGTGAATGTTCGTGAGCTGGTGTAGGCCTACATAGCAATACCTGTGTATAAACGAACCTTCACGAAGATACTGCGTCAACCTTTTTTCGTGTGTAATTAACTGATTTATGGTTGCGCTCGTATGCTGTCAATTTGATTTCACAATACAAAATACAATGGTGCTGTTTAGACTATTATTGATCCCCAACTTGGTCATGCCGGACATGGTTCGGTTCCATCCGGAATGTACAGTAATTAAGCCGTATCCAAGTTGTCGATCATATAGGCTGTTATATACCAGTCCCTTCTTGGTACTAACGATTCTCAATATAAGCATTTGGTATACTAATGCATGCAATACAATGAGTATTGGAACGGGGTTGTCCCAAGCATGCTTTACGACGAACTGAAGCTTGCTCTGGTTCAAGTAGGGATGCTTGCCTTGGCGAATGTCTGAACGTTCACTAATTTGAGTTTATCAAAGTACTCAGCAGAGAGCAAGCTGTACCAAATCGCGCAAGAAGATAAATATCCACGTAACCCTTTCCCTCATATAGACGCTTTCTGACGCCTCTACAGCAGACGGCTTTTTGAAAACATAGTGACAAAAGAAG
>JAUELF010284414.1:0-10296 GCA_031471495.1 Clinocardium nuttallii | reverse complement strand
TCATTGAGAGGATGCTTCCTGTGAAGTTTCATCCCAATTGACCCACTGGTTACTGAGGAGAAGAAGTTGACGGACGATGAACTCCAGACAAAAGGCGATCACAATAACTCACCTTGATCACTTTGTGCTCAGGTGAGCTAAAAATAGGATAGTTGGATAATCTTTTTATAGAATTGAAAACATTGTGGCAAAAGAAGAAAATTGCTTTTTATGAGCAATTTCTCCTTTTGCCATCATGGTTTTGAAAAATATGTCTACTGCAGAAACATCAAATAGTGTCTGTATGTGGGAAAGGGTAAACTGCTATACATGTATAAAGGTTAATGTACATGTGGACAATATCAGTCAAGAGTAACATTGTTCCAGTATTCTGTTGTAACTACTTTCTTAAACAAACTATTATAGTCAGTATATAGCAAAGTTATAGCACATACACAGCATTCTAGTTTTTATGTGAAATAAAACAATGAAAATTGATTTCCTTTTAACCCCTTTCTGGCGCATCTGTAGCAGATGACTCTTGAAAACATTGTGGCAAAAGGAGAAAATGCTCAAAACAAGTAATTTCTCCGTCTGCCACAATGTTTTCAACTATTTTTAGGTCTGCTCCAGACATTTTCAAAATGCGTCCATATGTGCGGGGAAAGGGATAAAAGGAAATATATCTTCTGCAAAATGATGTAAAGAGGTGCATTGAGATTGATTGCAGAGATGCAATGCAATGTATTATTGCATGGAACATCTACATACAAATATCTTGACATTATGAGCCTTAATTTGATTGAAAAAAAAAGTTATTGAAGAAATATTGAAGACCTTTCTCAATAGTTTTTTTGGATCCAAGTAGTGAAAAGACACATTGATTTTTATATGAATTGTGAATAAAACTGGAAAAATTCACTCTTTACTGATATTGTTATCGGATTATATTATTAATTAATGATAAAATTGCTTCTTGTTAAAAAGTGTTCAGTGTTAGATTAATAGTACATTGTTTTAAGTGTGCAACAACAGTAGTTAGTTTAATATGCAGACAAGTCATGTTAAAAGGCTGGCCATACTTGTGCATGCATTGGAGCTAGATATGTTTTAAAACGGGAAGGGAGCTTGCAGCTCTTATCATGTTTTTGTCCTCCACAAAAGGAGCCATCGCTTTTCACATATTTCAGTGAACAAAATAGTGTGGGATTCAAATCAAAAATGTTGTTACTGTATTGTTTTTCTGGCCTTTTTTTTTTTATATATATTCCTCGGAATCAAAGTTATTTCGGTTAAAAGCCGTCCAACAGACAGCAAATATGCAGCAGAAAACTTTGAAAACATCAAGGCAAATATAATGAAAATCTTTATAAATGAAAGAATAATTATTGAATCGTTGTGGAAAAAGGTGAATTCCTTTTGTTGCAATATTTTCGAAAGTCGTCTGCAGTAGATGAATCGAATGAGAAAGGATAAATGGACTTTGAAATGTAATATTTATGTAATTAAGTGAAACCAATCAACAAACAAATTCTTTATTAAAAATTGTTCATGCAATAATTACTCATGTTTTAACAATATTCAAGAATTGCATGCATCAATAGTTTTAATTAGTATCATACATCTATAACATGATATAAAGTCATGTAACAGCAACCCTTCCTCCTTAATAGACATAACATCATTCTTCCATTAATTTACAAACTCATCAAAAATAGTATGCACACAAGCATTGTCTTGTCTCACAACATCTAACTGGTGTGGCAGACAAGATAAGACTGTGGGCAAAGCAGTGAATTAGTTGGTTGATTATTGTATGCCATTTTCAACAATATTTCAGCCATATCACTGCAGCCACCTTCCCATGTGTTTCCTGGCTGTTTAACAACAACAGTAATCCACATCAGTACACTATTGGCTGCTTTTCCACAAAGACTATTGATCCATTAGTGGAAGACAAATGTGCTGAGTCACAATGACTTCTGTCAAAAGTCGGAAATAATGTTTGCCAACCTACGGTTTGAACTCACAAAAACTGGATTGACAGTCGCGTTGTGACCGTGGCTTGGCAGCACAGCAGAGTATAGCAGCTTTCTAAAAAAAACTCCTTCTCTAACAATGCTTCATAAAACAATGTTTTTTAAATGGGATTTGAAGAAATGTTTATATTTTATGAGAAAAGCTTAACTTTTCAACTGATCACCTCTATGACATGTATTTTTAGTTGTTTGCTACGTTGAAAACATCTGAGAAAACAATGCAATATCATTTTAGTAACAGATTGTAAAATATCTTTAATAGGAAGGATGACTTTGTTACAGATTTGAACTAATTGTGTGAAAAGAAAACAATATGATCTTTACAATCACAGATTCACTTTTTCTGACAATCTTTTTTAAACAAGAGTCTTCTGTGGAAGATCAGGAGTCGTCTATACCAGGTAAAAAGAGTTAAATTGTTATTTCAAATACACTTGTTTACAAATGGGCTGTATTCTAAATGTGCTGTTGGTTAAATTATATAGCATGTATACACGGGTACAAAGAGCAGATTCTGTTCCTTCATTGAACAATTCATCAAGAGTTTTTGCCATTTCCATATTTAACAATGACTTCATGCAAAAGGATTGTATCAATATGAAGATACATACCATTTTGCATGAAGGTCTTAATTTAGTACTTTCAGATCATGTAATATCATGGCAACCAAATTAACAATTTCCCTCATACAACAATAATTCTTTCTTTTCAACCCATTGTCAATCATAAATTATATATACTTTAATTACAAGAGATTTTCAGTATTTTTGCCAATAATGTTGTCTTTAACATACATCGCTGTGTGTGGGGAAAGGTTGACTTGTAACCCATGCATTATCCTGGGTACTCTGAAAGACAATCTTCCAAAAGGAATGGGTTTCACTTTCAGGAACAGAATCAACCCGGGATAGATTACAAAATGATATACAGATCTTCATGCAAAACAATTACAGTTGTAACTACATATTGTTATAAGATGGAGTTGCAGCTATTTGCCATGAATCTACTGATATGTGAAACGGACCATTCCAGGAAAATCTGAAAAGATTATACTTGAGCACCTATCAGATGCCGACTCAATAAAGTACAACACTTTAAATGATCAGAGATTAGGATAAAAGGAGATTTGAACCCCTTCAACTCTTTCCCTCATATATACCCTTTCTGATGCCGCTGCAGCGGACGGCTTTTTGAAAACATAGTGACAAAAGATGAAATTGCTCAAAATGAGCAATTTCTCCTTTCGCAACAATGTTTTCCAATTTCAGTCGTAGGTTATCCATTCAGTTATAGAGATTTTCTATGTTTTGACAAAATATGTTCAAAGTCGTCTGCTGCAGAATTGTTGTATGACAGAAAAGATTGACTCATCTGCAGTAAACAGCATAGAACATTCACATGCAAAATTATAGAAAAAGCTCTATAAATGAAAGCATAATTATTAAATTATTGAACAAGGTTGAAAATCTTTTTCGCAAAAAAATAAATTGTTCATCATGAGCAATTTTTCCTTTTGTCAGAAAGTGTTCAAATGTAGCCTTCTGCAGATGAGCCAAAATGCATCAGTATTTCACCCTTTCCCACATACAGTAAATGTGAAGCAGACAACTTTGAAAACATCTAGTGAAAAATATTGTAAATCTTTAAATGAAACTGAAATGATTGAATAATTTGCGGCAAAGGTGTCAGAAAATGTATAAATGTGGGAAAGGGTTAAGAGGTAAAAATCTTTACTTCTGTCCTATGAGGCAGAGCAGTAAATCCAAATATCTAGACCCTATAATTATTATGATTATTAGAAAATAATTTTTGATAATTTTTTAGGAAAAACTCAAAATGAGGAGTCCTCTTTTAGACTGAACTATAACATAAGTGGAGTTTTCAAAAGAAAGAAATTAATTTTCCTGCAACAGCAAAACCAATGGGTGCCAAGCTGCATACTACTATTATTCAGGAATACTGTTATCATGATTATTAAGCCAAGTACCTAAGTAAAAGAGCTTGTGAGCCATCCCGGTCGGACCTGAAAAGTTAATTGAAGTTATCTTCTACACTAGTTTTACATGCATTATTGCATTCCGTTATATATAGCCATGGTACTGGCACATTTGTTGTTGCAAAAAGATTATATCTGAGCAAGTCAAACACGTTATTGACAGTTGGGTAAATACATGTATAAACTAAATGTAATATATTTGGTAAAAGCCATCAAAATAAATTTTGGCCAATCATTGTCAGTGCAGTTGTGAAAATAGATTTGATCTGAGCAAATAAAACAGTGGCAAAGGGCAAATAGTAACTAGTACATAATACATGCAATATTTTCCGTTATAGCCAATGAAATCAACACTGGCTCTTTTAGCAATAAAATAACTTGTTTAAACTTGAACTATTATTTGAATTAAGGAACAGACCTCTAACAGACCACTACCTATTATTAGATGTACCTACAGAAGATAACTGAAACAGTTAGTATTGTGGTTCATCTCTCATTACGGGTAACTCTAATTATCTCCTCTTACATGCAGATGGCTTTTGAAAACATCGAAGCAAAAGGAGACATTGCTCATATAAAAGTACAAATATAAATGGACATATTACAAACAATACAATATGCATAAAATTAAATATTAATGTCCCATATAATAATTACTTCAATAAAAGTCAATTTGATTACCGTTTTCCACATAGACAATTCTGCAGCAGACTACTTTGAAAACATATTGGCAAAAATGTGAAATATTTCCATAAATGAGAGTTAAGTTATTGAAAAGAGTTGAAAACATTTTGGCAAACAGGGCAATTGCTCCTTTTGTGGCAATGTTTTCAAAGGTCATCTTCTCCAAATACGTCAGAATGCGTCTGCAGGTGGGAAAGGGTTAAAGACATGTAAGGTAGCAACATTGTTCATTCTCAGTAATATATTTGAGCACTGGTATTTTTTTCTATTAGAAGCAGGCCATTATGTTTATGCATATAGAATGTGAGGCTAGGAAAATTGACAATCACAATGAAGAAAAAGTAAAACGATCATAATAATGCATCTTTACATATATGAGAATTTAGACAGTGTTTCAATTCTGTATACTAACTTTGATAAATGTTCTACTTTAATATAATAGGACAACTTGTGCTATATAAGAAGCATCATAACTTTTTAGTCTTTATTTTGTTAATGAGTATTTTTTGCCATCTAATCCTATGTTGTGGTTATTTAAAAGAATCATCTTGCTATATATAAGATGATTCTTTTGAGTACACCAAACACAGATGAGTTTCTATGAGTTCCCCATTATGACATAGAACCATAAATATTTAATAGAGTTTGAAAACAGCATGTCCAAAAGGATTATTAATCATTTGATCAATTTCTTCTTTATGCCACAATGTTTTTGAAAGTCATCTGTTGCAAATGCATCAGAAAGTGTCTATAAGTGGGAACAGGTTAATGTTACTCAACAAAAACAAGATATCACATGGAAAGTATACATGGTTATAACTATTTCCACCATGTAAATTGCAGTTCAATTTACACAGACTCCATTCCATGTTGTATTTTATTTAAACAATGTAACAGAAATAAATTGAATCTCTACAGCAAAACTAAACAAAAAGAAAAAATTCCAAAGATCAAAAGTTATGACACATAATACAATAATTATAAACAATAATACAATAGTTATAAACAATAATACCGTTACAAATGTGATACTAATTATATCTAGGGTGTCAACAAAGTTGTTACAAAACAAGACTATAAAAGGTTATCTACATACAATACAATATACACTTCTTATCTATTGAACCCTCATAAATCTATATGACTTTGTAGTAACCTCTGCAATACATAATGACTCTTGATAGTATTGTGAACAATGGGGAAGTTGCTTGTAAAAGGTATCACACTGCCACAACTAAACTGTATCTTTTTCAATCCACACACCCATATTATTGTGATGTCTCTTTGTCAGGCAATTTCAATACAGACAGATGTATAGATAGACTATAAGGTAATAGGTAATTGTTGATGTGGGTGACAAAGACAGGAACAAATCTCAAATTTACCAAAGCTCATCAGTGTATAAAAACATCAGTAATTATCATAGAGCTAGATTGTAAGTGGCCAGAAACTAAGAGGATTAACCAATCAGTTTCAAGTATCAATGCCAGGTTCTGATTAGTCATCCAGATTGTGGTAAATTCTAGAATTTGATTGGCTAGAACTACTTATTGAGTTTAGCCAATCAGCTTGTGGATGTATTGGTCTTATACAAGTTTGACATCTCCATGTTACAAGTGTAAAATGAACGATATTTTTTGTGAAGATATAATATAAAACATTTCTCCTACATACAACCAAGATAAGCAATCAGTCCTTGCATCCCTATGTTTACTGTCGGATTAGAGTGATGATGGAATGCACATAGTAAACGATTAAAAAGAGGATGTTCAATTAAGGTTACTTAAAACAACTTAAATGTGATGGTTTTTGACATACTCATTATTAAATATATCACATTACAATAAAACACCAAAGCTGAAATTTTTGACCAAGATTGAAGTTATAATTTCGACCATAACCATATTGAAAAAAAAAATGAAGAGGAAAACATGAAAATTAACTGATTTAAAACCTGAATAATAACAAAAGCAAAATCACCAGAAATTGTTAAGTCTATCTACAAAGTGACTTTAGATCAGCATTTCCTGTTGTTTGTATTTGAATGAAGAATTCAAGTAAGATTGACGTTTTTAAAGACGTATTGTTGCCAAAGGAGGCCCTTCAGATCTTTTGACATCTTACTTCAAAATTTAAGACACATTTTTATGCTTGATGGTTCTTAATTACAAATCAGGTAACTTATTAACCCCAGGCATGAAGGTCAGTTTTTCCAAGGGCATTTATCTAAATCTTTCCCACTTTTTCACAGAATTGCAGTGGATGCCTTCAGAAACATCTAGGCAAAAAATATGAAAATATCTACAAATGTGAAAGTATCATAATTTAATTGAGTTGAACACATTGTGGGAAAAGGAGAAATTACTAATTATATATAAGTAACTTCACCTTTTGCCACAATTTTTTTTCCAAAAATGGTATGCAAGTGGGAAAGGATTATATAAAACTAAAACATTTGCCATGTACATCTACAAAATACAACAACAACACACAAGGAACTAAGATAAGAAGCTCCTCCAAGTTCCTGAACAAACACTAAAAGCATTATAACATATGATAGGTTAATAATACAGGATAATTAAAGTGAAAATATCTATAATGAGGTATAATGTATAGGAACAAATGTGGAAATAGACTACAAAAAAAAAAAGATGACGGAAATAAAATTAACATGTAAATTAAGCACTATAAGTTTCTATAAACACAGACCAAAACAATTAGCGTTGCATTGTAAAACCTGTACATTTGCTTTGCCTAAAAGTATTCTGAAATTATAAAGGAATTTCATACAATCATGTACATTGTGTTTTATTTAAAAACAAATCTGACACTGTATCACTAAGGAAATCAGACATTTCTAAAAGGGTCATATATTCAAACAGGAATGAATATAGTTTATGTCAGAAAGACAAATAAGTAAATTTTTAATAATTGAAGAGTAAGGAAATATTTAAGACAAAAAAATACCATTTCATTCACTTTTCATGATAGCATCTTTATTCATGTACAGGAAATACAAGTAAGCTACATCAAAGCCAAAAGATCCAAATGGGTTTGTCTAACTACATGTCTTAACCCTTTTCCACATACAACAAGTATACAGCTTGAAACTTTGTAGACATAGAGGCAAAAGCTTTATCCTATTGCAACAATGTCTTCAAACGAGTCTGCTGCAGATTCTTCTGCATGGAATAGGGTATAAGCAAATACATCATGATATGGCTTTCATTGTGACTTCATGAATATATAAATTGTGTTAATTGTAATAATACTAAGGTTTAATAATGCAACATGAAGCCTATGAAAGAATAATTAGCCAGTATATTGCTTTTGCCAAAACAGTGAAAGAAAATGAAAGCTTAAAATTGCTTGTTTGGAGCTTTTGTAAGGGATTCATGACCTTTTTGGCATGACAAGTATCAAGCATTAGGTATGGTAATAATAAAACTCATTAAAATAAGACCAAAATACTTTGCTGTGTGTATATTGTATCTGAAGAAACTGCATAAAAGGTTGTCTCAAAATGGCTTTAAACATTTAAATATTCATTAACACCTGGTGCTAGTTTTTCTGTCCAATAAAATCAAATGATAATGACAACCATAGCTGGTAAATATAAAGATAAAGACAACCATCACTTGTAAATATACAATCAAAATACTCTGCCATCACCGCTATCTCATTTAAATATCTTTTCTGTTGATACCTTACAATTTTGTAGGTGAATTTTGATTGGCTGATGCAAAGGTCAATCTGAGATGACCTGTAATAGACAATCATTAGATCTATACAAGCATTTTGCTACTGCGGCTAAATTTTGGTCTGTTTTAATGAGTTTTGGTAAATATATATATTAAAATAATTATGATGAAAAAAGAAGCACAGACTATATGTTATACACAAGCTGTACAAACGTACCACAGTGACTTTTATACAAAGCATGTCCTGTCAGTAATACAAGCTAATGACTGTGTTTATTTAGTTAACAGGAATGAACCCTTTCCCACATACATCAGATGACTTCTAAACGACTTCAAAAACATGAAGGCAAAATTAACGATACTCTATGAACGAAAGTACATGTATAATTATTGAATTGAGTTGAAAACATTGTGGAAAAGAAGAAAGAGCTCATTAAAATTTAGTAGTTGAAAATATTGTTGTTATTTTGAATTTTTCTTTTTTGTCTATCATTCAAAAGCATTGATAAAGTACATACTGTAGAATAGACTTCCATGTCAATCTGTGGTATAGATGACTTATTATATGATGACTTATTCTATTTTGTTCTTAACCCTTTCCCGCATACGACAATTCTGCAGCAGACAACTTTGAACATATTTTGTCAAAATAGACAATCTCTATAAATGAATGGATATATGACTAAAAGTGGAAAACATTGTGGCCAAAGGAGAAATTGCTCATCATGAGTAATTTCACCTTTGACCACACTACTTTCAAAAGTTGTCTGCTGCTATTGCGTCAAAATGTGTCTGCAAGTGGGAAAGTGTAAATATTATTTAGAAATAGGTCCGCTAACTATGTAATTAGTTAGGAAAGGATTATTAGGATGTTTCAAATATATCATGGCAAAAGTTCACTTATATTAAATAGAGTTAAAAACATCATGGCTGAAGGAGAAATTGCTCATGTTGTCACCTGCTGCAGATTTGTTGTATGTGGGAATGGGTTAAAGATCTTGATTAAGCTCATGAGAGAAAAAGATGTAGAGAAGTGTAGACCAATCTATTTGTTGCATGAGAATACGTCTACGCACAAATTTGAAAAATCTATTTTTATGAGAGTATATATTAATGAATAGGATTGAGCAATTTCTGCCTTTGCCACAATGCTTGCAAAAGTCACATCACTTAGCGCCTGTATGTTGGAATGCCTTCAAAGATACTCCAAAACAAGACACCGAGAATAGTGACTAAAGAAAATCCTTTCTTGTTAAAAGACGGAGATATTGCAATATGTATATTTTTTAATGAAGAGCTTATACAATGTTCTACAATAATTAAAAGTTGATGGTACAAAAGAAACCCTACAGGGACATGGTTATATGTATTATGATTATTGATTATATGATATCCTATACCATGAATAATACCCAAAAAGATCATGCTTTGTATAAACGATAAGCTACCTTTGGTTTCTATCTATGCGTGTTAATAAATAAGCTCCTCAATGCCCATGGTCTAAAATATGGACCTTAATGACTGGTAGTTTTTGAACCATCATATACGGTGAAGATGTGGCAGTGGGTCCATTAGAAAACTGCAGTTTGACAGGCTGATGAGAGCCAGAATGGTGTGATGGCATGCTTCGACCTAGCGCATGGCGCTTTCTTCGTCTCCGGCCTTTAAAATAAATGTCACCATGGATATACGTAAAATAAAATTGGTCTGAAATTGATGATTCACTGTATTATCTCTCAGAGACACCTTCCTGGATATCTAAATCTCGCTAATTTAAAACTCTTAGCAAGTGAAAACATCTGAAGAATAAAGAAAATCTAAACAAAACGAAACAATAGTTTAGAAACAGTCTAAAATATCATGCTAAAATTACTTTAACCCTTTCCCTCATATAGAC
>JAUELF010284403.1:0-10296 GCA_031471495.1 Clinocardium nuttallii | reverse complement strand
CAAGCCATGTTGATTGGTTGAAAAACATGGCCACCAGGGGGCATGGCTGTTCGGAGTTTTGGCTGTGGAGCGATACTTGTCCTCTTGGGCCTATTGTCATAGGAAACTTAATGATGGTTTCATGTTCTTACACCTGTCACATTTATTCCTTTGTCCAGTCTGGAATATTTTACCTGCATAGCCTGCTTGGGTTGTTCAGTTAAATACCCGAATTGTTGAAACAGTACCAGGGCTTTATGCCAGGTTTTTAAAACTGCTTTGTTCAGTAATTCCCAACATATGGAAATCAACAGCACCTGTCTGAACAGAGTTTGGTCTATGTGCCACCATTACTGCACACATTGTTGGTCTTTTGGTTGTTTACAAGGAATAATCTGTTGGCTGATACATTTAAATCATATTAAATCATTGTTTAACTTTTCATTAAGATGCTGGCAAAAAAGGATGGCTACTGCTGCACAGCCTAAAACGGTCAAGAAAAGAGCCACGGTTCAACGGGCCACAAAGGCGACAAAAGTACCGGTACACAAACCTTACAGGAGTCTACTGTCATTATGGACATTCATCCAGTTTTACCTTGTCCAAGCAATCACTGTCTTCTATAACATCGCCAGACATCCATACACAATCGTGTGCGCATGGAGCACGGAACACAAACATATCGGACAGAAATGTGCCAGTGCAAGCGACCACAGCTGAAGGTGAAGAGGATGATGATGATGTCACCATGACATTTCCCAATGTGCTATCATCCCATACAGACGGTCTCTTAGGTATAGGGTATCCAACACATACAACCCCTGTATCTACACCTATCAATTCACAAATATCTGCATCGATTCAACAGAAAATATTTGAGAATCAATTTGTGGATTTTTCTTTGCTGTTGCCCTCGGATTCGTCACCGCAGGGTAATGCAAAGTGTCAACTGCATGTTGATGCAGAGGCAAATATCAGTTTAGTGCCATCGCAAAGGATGAAGAAAATAACTTGTATTGATTCATGGACAACTGCCTTTTTGCGGTTTGTCTCAGTATATGTCATGTGTTTCCCCTTTCAGACGTCCGTTTTAATGAAATACGGGGAGATAATCCGTGATTTATCTCAGCGTTGTCCTGGCGCAGCTTTCGTGTTCTATGACACTCAGTTCAGGATGCTGCGCCAGACTATTTCTCACCCATGGGATAGATACATATGAAACTCTGGTTGTTGGCCACACAGGCCAATCCCGTTCAAAGCTATAGGCAATCACGGCCCTTTCGTGCACAACTAAAATATGGGTAGAATAATAGGCGCCAGTAATTCCTCGAAAACACATGCTTGGTCTTCAATATCAGTAATGTGCAGTCATCCCCACATGTGTGGTTTTTGCCGGGGCCAACACTCTTCAATAACAAGCCCAGGGACAAATCCATTCCCAATACTGCAACCTATTCCTTTCCTATTACCAGCAGAACCACTAGCAGACTTGCTAAATAAGCACATCGTTACACCAATAAAAATCGATAAATGATCACCCATCTTGATGGGGTATCCCGATTCACATTATTTAATCAAAGGTTTTCAGACTGGTTTCAGACTAGGTTACATTGGCTCTAGATCTCCTTCATCCTGTTCCAATCCGAAGCCTTGTGTCGAAATGCCACACACTGTCTCCGAGAAACTTCACACTGAATAAAAAGCTTATCTTATTCAGTGTGCCTTTGATTATTCTCGATTCCCTGACATGAAAGTAAGCCCGATAGATTTAGTTCCAAAGAAAGTACCAGGGTAGTACAGACTAATTCCCCATCAAAGCTACTCTAAAGGTCAGTCGGTAAACTATTTCATTAGTCAAATATTTTAATCTGTCAACTATTTCTCACTTTTCTAAATAAATATTATGATTTTGATGCAAGTTCCCATGGTGCATCAAGCTCATGTGCAATATTGAAATTTCAGTACAGCTATCCACTGGGTTGCTGCAACACATTTAAACATCCAGCATATGGTACACATGTTGTACGATTTCCTTATTTTAGGACCTAAAATACGTGTCACAAAAAAATAACAGATTGTTTACTATTCTGTTCCAATATTGGTATACCTATAAAAAAGGGGAAAAGACGTGTATCCCTGCAATATTATAACTTTCATGGGTTTATAACTTGATTCAATCAATTACTATGGAGGCTCGCTTTCTTGATGACAAATTAGTAAAGTTGCAAGCCATTTTAGCCCTGTACAAGAACAAACTTACGCTAGAATTAAAAGAGCTACAGTCATTGTTTGGCCTTTTGAATTTCTGCTGCCAAGTAGTTGTCCCGGGCCGTTGTTTCATGCGCCGGCTAACTGACTTAACTTGTAAATTTAGCAACCCAAATCACAATGTCACTCTGAATAAAAAGGCCGCAAAGATATTCTTGTAACATTTCAATGGTAGACAACTACTTCTAGATGTGGGGTTACGTGTGACATGTTGCATTTGCACACGGATGCTTCTGGGGCAATAGGATCTGGGCAATATTTGGCAAAGAGTGGTTCAATGACAAGTGGTCAGTAGTTACGACTCCTTTAAACATCACTTTTGAAGAATATTTTCTATAATATTGGCATTAGAAGTATGTGGGCAACACTTTCAAAATATATGTTTAATCATACATTCTGATTACATGGCGGTTGTTCAAATAATTAATAAACAAACTACAAAGGAACCAATGGTTATGTCCCTTGTGCGCAGTATCGTAATAGTTTGTATGCCTTTGAATATCCTTCTCCGGGCTTAACTGGATTTTCCCAGGTAAAGAAAATCTTTTGCCAGAGCTTCTTTCACGTTTTCAGATTGGACAATTCAACCGTTTAGCACCGCAGATGGCCGATCTTCCAACAAACGTACAGCAAATAAAATTTTGGATGTTAGCCAGTTGCTTCAGGATTCTTTAGCACCAGCCATTATCAACGCTTATCGAAATGCACTTAATCATTATCAAATATTTCACATGACATTTCATACATCTGAGTCGATTTTGCCAGTCTCAGTTGAAAAACTAGCCCAGTTCATAGCTGTATGTCATCGCAAGGGTCTTAAATCGTCTACAATAACCACATACGTGTCTGCCATAGCATACATTATATATATCATAACATTAGGGGATACCCTAACCCCGGGGATGCCTTTCTTATACAAACAATCCTTCACAGTCTTCGATGCAACTCTTCCCCTGACAAAAGGCTACCAATAACTCAAAATCTGATTCAAGCATTACTACAACATTGCGAGGATTTATACACCCGCAGTGTTTTCAAAGCCATGTTTCTAGCTGTGTTTTTGGTATTTCCAGTCAGCGAAATTGCAATAACAACGTCAAGTCCTCAACATACACTTCTCCGCCAGAATGTTCAAGTACAATTTCTGGGTTCAAAACCACACCTACTTCTGTTACAGTTAACATCATTCAAACATTCTCAGGGCCACATGGCTACAGTGTCACTACAGTGCAATTCATTAAAATCCTTATGTCCAATAAAACCTCTTTAAAATTTACAGCTATTCAACAACACGGCCCATTCTTTCGTTATGCTTGTCTCTGTCCAATAACAGCTACTGGTTGTAGAACAATGCTCCGAAAATGTGTATTATCATGTAACTTAGACTCTGTTCGATACACAGCTAATTCACTAAGGATAGATGGGCTACATATACACACAGTAAACATGTGTCAAATGAGCAACTTAAAAAGCTAGTCAGGTGGAAATCATCGGCTTTATTGAAATATATCCGCCCGAATCCATTACATACACCTGCTTCAAGCAAACAATGATACTTAAGTTTACATGAAACACTGTTAGATCATACCAATTCAAATAAAGCCCACTCCTCTGACTGTCTTAATCAGCACAGTTCAATCTACTTTTACAAAAGATTCTTTGTCTTGAAGGTTAGATGCAAGAAATATGATTGTATAATTTTGTATTATATATATTTTTGTTAAACCTTTTTGTGTTTTCTCAAAAGGTCATCTTTACAGTCAGGCATGTATAACCATGAATTTGCTCTTACACTCGACTGCCTGAGGCGACGTGTATAGTTAAGTTCTGGGGTATACATATGTTACTTCATTAGATAGTCAAATTATGCCATTATTCACCTTTTACAACAAATATTTGATGGAATGAAACTTGGCTTCTCCAAAGGTCATAGTTACAGTCAGCATGAATAGCCGTGAAATTTGTTCTTGAACTCCACTAACTGAGGCGTTCAGCTCAGGTGTGTACATGAGTTATTTCATTTGACAATTTTTAATTATGCCATTTTTCACCTCAACCAATATTGTTTGATGGTCTGGGGTGGGTTCTTATTTGCCATCATATATGTACAACTATGTATTTGTTCTTGGACTCGACTGACTGAGGCGGCGAGTTTAGTTCAGTTCGTGTGAGTACATGGGTTACTTAATTAGATAGGTTTTTACCTTTTTTCAATTTAACCAATGTTGTTTGATGGGCTGAAACTGGCTTTTCGTATTTAATTCATTGCCAGTTATGTACCAACTGTCTACCAACTGTCTGCAGCGGTGGTACAGCTTACATGTCATCTTTTTTAGCAATACTTCTCATTGAAGTACGACATCACATTATAGTTCTATGCTTTAATTATAAATGGAAAATCGTCTTAGCCAGCTGTTTCATCCCAACAAATAATTACTGGTCTTATGTTACGCTGTTACTTTTACGCCTTTGGGTTCAGGGTTTTTCCTCTGCGACATTGCTTCTTTATTATACGCGAATGGGGATTAAAACAAGATATACACAATATATACACGCCAATCCATTTTTATTTTGTATTTGATTCCATGGTTTCCATGAAACTTAGTCGTTTTTAACATTGTTGAAGGAATATAACATACCGAAACTATAACAATAACAATATATACATATTAAAGTCGTAAATCACGATGTTTCCAATCCGAACTCTAAATCTTCACTGATGTCTCTTTTATTCTAACTGTTCTTATACCAACCATTTAAATTAAGTCTTATAAGTTGACCAATTAAAAGTATGGCCTATTCAATGATTATACAATAAATAAAGAATAATTGATAATTGAACCACGCCAATTACTGTATACACAGCTCAAGGCGGCACATGGCATTGCTAAGCTTCATTGTTACATTTATAGTTGACTTGCCTGGAAGGCGGCATATATGTCTGCTTGAATTAATAATGAGTGATAAGTATGCAAATGACTTTTCTTACTATATAACAAAACATCAAACATTTGATTCAATTAGGTTCTTTAGCCAAATACCTTATCAATCAAGCTAAATAATTCTGACTTTGTTTAACATGCAAGCTAGATTTCAAGGTGGCAATTATGCAAATAAAGTGGCAAACTTTTGTAAAGCGACCTAATTGTTTACCGCATAACATATTATCTGAGATAATAGTCATGTCTCGCGCTATGTTTTAATATGTTTTAACAAAATTCAATTGAGAATACTGCAATGAACTATTTATACAAAAACAAAATTGTCATTTGTAGGGTTTCATAATTTGTATGTTTGTTAACTTTCATGTAAAATGTCCTTATCTCCTGACAAGAAGGTCATCTCATCTGGGCTTGGCGGCCGTTGTTTCGCCCAGATATGGAAATATGTTTTCTAATTCATATATTTTATTATGAATTAAAATTAAATTTAAGGCAGTTTTAAATCTGAAAATGCCCAATTTCAACGTGTCCCTTGTCAGAATGTATGGTAATGTATTATATGGAAACAATGAAACATATATTGGTTTCATGCATACATAGTATTTATGGCATTGGGAACCCCTTTTTTCTGGAGCAGTAACTCCCCAGCGGATGTCCTGGCCACCTGCATGTCACGTGAAGGGACACGCTCGCATCACTGTTACAGATTACGTAATGTGACGTAATGCGACGGGTGTCAGCAGCCCGGAGCGGCCAGTCAGTATGCCTCTTTTCTCTGAGAGCAGACTTGTTTAACCTCCACCTCCATTTGCAATTTCGTTCATGTATATATTACATTGTATGTTACTATCTATGTTGGGTTTTTTATTGTTTATATCTGGCGGTTGTTTCGACCAGATATGAAAAAATGTTTTCTAATTCATATATTTTATTAGGAACTACAATTAAATTAAAGGCATTTATAAATCTGAAGGCTATCACAATAAAACAAAAGTGTGAAAGTTATATTTTGAACATTTAATACGGTGGATCATTGGCCGAGTTATGTTTGCTTGTAGGTTTACATGTAAAGTCAAATGCAATTCCATTAAACAATTTCAGACTAACATACTTCACTGTACGTATGGTGGATCATTGGGCGAGTTATTTTTGCTTGTAGGTTTACATGTAAAGGCAATTCCATTTTAAACAATTTCAGACTAACATACTTCACTGTACGTATGGTGGATTTGACTACACCGCCTCACAGGTCATCTCGAATAGACGCTATTTTCGAATATACTCACGGGCACTTACTGCGTTTTCCCCCTAAGAAATCGCATGATACAACACACGATAATTTCTATACCTGGTTGCCGCAACCGTCATAGCCTTAATCTACCAAAACATGGGGATTTAGTTTGTGTTCTCTTATTCCACCCACTACGAGAACATGCAATGCTTCTCCGATGTCCTTGTGGTTGCAGCAAATGACAAGTGCTCCTCATGGATCATATGCTAACCTCCATATAACAAAATGAACAACAGTTTAAAGCGGTATTTTTGTACAAGAAGCAATCAACAGGGAGTTGACAACAGACATTCCTAAAAATGCATCAGTATTTACAGACATGAACCAACCAAACACAGGCAAAACATTCTTTTCATATTTTGCTAGGCGTGCCAGGGCCCTATGTTTTATAGTGGGTCAATTTCAATGCAACTAGCAGAGCCTCATTTGCTTAACGAGGTTAACATTTCTGGATAGTTTTAATAACATCTTTCAAGCCAAAACTAGTAAAATTCCTCAGTCAAAATAATGCGAGCTTCTGCGTTCTCCTGATCTAAATAAATAACTTAAAACATTAATGATATCTGGTATTAAAAAGAATCCACATACAACCCCGAAAATAATGGAACCAGCAAGTCCGATAAACATTGAGGAAGAACGATCATCTTTGGCTGAAACTTTAGATCTGGCGTATTTAGAGGTCGTTTTAGCATCAACGGTAAGATTGGCCACAATTTGCTGAGTTTGTTCCAACAATGTGGAAGTATTATAAAAAACAGTTGAAGTGTTGTAGCATATCTGTACCACAGAGGGCTGAGTAACGGGTGCAGCACTGGCCAATTCTCTCGGCGTTGTAGATACTGATGACGTTCCTGTTGTTATTGCTGTTGAAGCCGAAGTTGTTGTTGTTGTTGTTGTTCTTGTTCTTGTTGTTCTTGTTGTTCTTGTTGCTGTTGTTGTTGAAATATATAAAAACAAATCTTGAAATAATTATAAGAATTTAATAGATCAGACTTTAATATAGTATTAAATTTAATAATGGATATAATTTTGTAAAATTATTCCAACATTCCTGAAAAGTTTAACAGTTGTATGTCTTATACAAAACCGTTGTAACTCCAAGCCAGAACAATAGTTGAGTCACAGAAGTGTGGCATGATGTCCATCACCGACCGGCTTTATGCAGGTGGGAAAGAGTAATTTAAGAGTTGTCGTCTGCAACTTCATGAGTATTAACATTATGATCTATAAATACAGTTGAACTTATTTGACTAATTGCTTGTTTTCAGAAGTTTCTCCATTTCCCAAAGTGTTTATAGAAGATGTTTGTATCATAATGTATGATAAATCATTGTTATCAAGGAATTTGTTCAGCCCTTCCAACGACGCCGCTGCAGCAGCCGACTTTTCCAAACATTTTGGCAAGATAGAAAATGCTCGTGATTAGCAATGTCTCCTTCTTGTCACAAGGTTTTCAACTATAATGATGCCTTCTTTTGTAGACATTTTCCATTTTTTACCTAGATTATTTTATGGTCGTCTGCTGCATATATATTGTATGTGGAAAAGGGTTAAATACCTCCGCAAACAGGTGGTTCTCCCGACCATGTTGCGTTAGGGAGACCGCATGTTCTAGTTAGATTGCCCGTGAGAAGTTGGTATCCCGCTGTACATGTAAAATGTGTAATGTTCTGTGTCCTTAACAACTCCGTGTCGATCAATGCTGATGATCCGGTGTCTAGTAGTTCACACTTCTCTGTAACAAGGAATGTCATTATTATTTTATTGAATATTGATTAACAACCAACAGATCCATGCCGATCAATGCTGATGATCCGATGTCTAGTGGTTCACACTTCTCTGTAACAAGGAATGTTATTAGTATTTTATTGAATATTGATTAACAACCAATAGATCCATGTCGATCAATGTTGATTGTCCGATGTCTAGTGGTTCACACTTCTCTGTAACAAGGAATGTCATTATTATTTTATTGAATATTGATTAACAACCAATAGATAAAAAAAATGATGAAGAATACTTTCAGACGGAACATTTTAAAGTCGTACACACAATTTCATTTTCAAGAGACGAAAGTGCCCAATAAAATTCAGCTTTAATACATACATGGGTCATTATAAAAAAACATGCACTTCTGTGTTATTTTGGTATGAAAACTCCTTGCCATTGAAATTTATTGCAAACAAGATGTTTTTGAATAATATACAATGTATTTTATTCAACCTTATAGATAACTGCATATCTAATTGACATAATTGATTTATACTTCCTTAAAGTTTTTCACATTTTTGACTGTAATTTTTCTTACATTCAATTATCCTTTTTTTTGCATTCCCTTAAAATTGATGATATTGATATTTAACCCAATCCAAATTTTCTTTGCCCTATTAATTGTTAAATTTTCAAATATATATCCTCATAATCTTTGGCGATTTATCCTAAAATTGGCTTCAAAGACCTGTTAACAAGTGTCCATGTATGTGGTGTAATCATATATGACTATGATGAATTAGAGTTGTCTTTCTTGCCATATTTTATTGAATTTTTTTTCCCACATGACTCCATATCCTGTTCATGCCATAAGCAAAAAAAAAAAGAAAAAGAAAGGAAAACATGCCCGGGTAAGTGGGATTAGAGTAGTATAAAAAATAATTGTCTGTGGAGTTCATCTGACTAGTTCTTAATACTAGAAGCTGGCAAATTATTTGTTAATTCATAATAGTTCAACTCTTGTGTTTAACAGGAGGTATATTTAAAAATTAGACAGGGATCCTTTATTATTTTTTTATCGAAAATTCATGCACTGGTTTGTCTGTGGTGTAACTGTCTGTGGTGTTACATTTAGAACCTTCATTGGAGAAAAGTAATACCACATAATTATTATGGTAGCACTACAGAATGATTTTGGTAACACCACAGAAAAAAATGTTTAAAAAGTTCGAACGTTAAATACCTGTATTTTGCGTTCAGAATTGTGTTATTGTCAGGAGACAATTTGATGGTTTGTCTTTTTCTTTGGTTCTATGTTTTATTTTTTTTAAAAAATGAAATATTATATACGCTAGAGTCCATGGTATTACATTTATGTCCTTGGTGCTACCATTTGTCTGTGATGTTACAGCAAATTAATTGGTGCACAAAATTCACTAAAAATGATTAATTTGACTACAAGTAGGACATGCTCATAGAGATTTATCTCCTTTTTCCAAAGATTATCGTTACCCCTTTCCTTCATTTTTTTTACTATTCTGTCAATGTTGTAAGATATCACAAACCGACCCATATTAATTTCTACCCCTTAACTACCTTTAAACCTCTTATCTGATTAACCAACACAATTCATTGCTTGTCTAGTTATGAGAAACTTATTCATATAATGATATCCAGTGACTTCGAAGTATTAAAAATATGATTGTATTTGATCAGTGTGTGATTATATGATAGTAACACCACATACAACAAAGTGTTTGCGGACCTTCAGAAAAAAGTGTCAAACTCTAAAACGGGACAATTTGTTGATAGCATATTTATATATGGCAAAGTTATAATGTCGATGAACGTTCTCCGGTAGAAACAAAAGATATTCGTCAATCTTTGTTTTACAGAAAATCTTACATCACAATGTATATAAATTTTGATAATGACCCGTTTACATTCTATATGAGTTGATAGAAACATGTGTTATCTTTTCATTAAGTACATATATATATTTATCACACAACTTGCACTCCAGGAGTGGCATAAAGCAGTGAGATAAATATCATATGTAACTAGTTACATAAATAGCCGAATTACGGCACGTGTGCTGTGTTTGTA
>JAUELF010284392.1:0-10296 GCA_031471495.1 Clinocardium nuttallii | reverse complement strand
GGTCAAAGGTCAAGGTCGCAAGGTCAAAACATTTGATACTGACAGAAAGGTCATGTCACAAGGAATACACATGTGAAATATGGTAGCCGTACCTGTGTTATGGTTCAAAAGTAGTGGTCAAGGTTAAAGTTTTTTTCCACAGACAAAGAGACAGGCCAAAAACTAGATGCCCACCGAATCGGTGAGTCCGGGGGCATAATAAAACATAATGACATACTATACAACTCATTATATTCATTATATCACTTACTTCATGTATTAACTGAAACATTTTAAGATGTGAACAAGAGCACGGTATTTAATAATAGCTACATGTATCTCAAAGCATTGTATGTTTGTGGTAAAAACATACAGATTTATTGCAGTTTTAGTGGTCATGAATCATTCAATGTGCTGTCCCATCATTTATGGAAATGTCCTCACATTTGTTTGACCATAGGGACAAGTACAATCCTTGGCAGAACCCTGATGTATGTATCAGAATAAACTGATATGTCCTCCATAGGACACAGATGCCCCCACTAACTTAAGACTCTGTGTATAGGTAGCCTTGACTCTGGGCCAACTGTTAAGCACTATAACTGGTAATACTGGATATATTAAGATCAAAATATAGAAAAATGCGCAAGTTCACATACTGATCAATAATTTTGTTAAGTTTCATTAGTCTATCACTTATACATTTTGAGTTGCGTACAACACAAACATCTGGACGGACAGACAGACAGACAACGGAAAATCTACATGCACCTCCCTGAAAATGGAGCATAAACTAGAATCGTGTCCATTATAGGACATGGATGCCCCGCCCCCACTATCAACCTGTCAGAAAATGAGAGCATTGATATCTATTTTTACTAAGTCAAGGGTCATAAATCTGCCATTACAGGTCAGATATTAAAATCAAAACCCAGTCATGCATGGACGCATCTGGCTGATTTAAGAAAGGAACTGAATTCTCACTAAAACAAATTAAGGTAAACATCGGAAAATAAACAAAGGTTCTATTGTGTTCACAAGCTCAATTATACCAATTTTGTCTATTTCAAAGGCCATAATCCAGTAACGCATGGGTGGATTTTGCTGGTTTTCGAAATGAACAGAGCTCTTATGGATATCAAACTACTGTATAAGTTTGATCGAGATACAATCAAAACTTGAACGCGTTCACAAGCAATTGTTTACGGATGCATGGCCGACCAGCCTTTGGCCAGTAAAGTTAAAAACTCAGTTGCACAACTTCACTTACCATTATACATTTCTGTAAACTTAAATAACTGTAGGCCAAATAGTTAAGGACCAATGCGTGCCACAGGATAAGTGGGGCATTCGGACCGACGGACAAGAGCAAATCTATATGCCCCTCCAAGTGGGGGCATAAAAAAGAACTTACATTTCTCCAGTAGGCCCGTTCATCACCATAGTCATATCTTATTTCCGTATCTTGTCTGATATCTCTCAGAGCATATACTGCTAGGACAAGTTGTCCATCAATTTCTTCAAGTTTCACTTTACAATTCGGTTTCTTGTATTTATCATTAACATATTTTCCAACACCGGCCGAATGTGTACCATCAACACTGAAATACAGTATAAACTATTTCCCAAATGAAACTTAATTCTTAATGTGAATGCATAATGTGTGAGACATTTAGTAACCAATCTTTTGCATGTAAAATTGTATCCGGTTTGGATCTGAGAAAACAGGCCTTTCAACAGAAGTTGAGAATTCTAATTGCAATGTTTTTGACATATTTTGCATTTCAGCACATTCAGATTTATAGATAATTTTTAAACACAAACTACAAACAGAAAGAAGTTTTGATGAAAATAATAAAACAGTGCATCAAAGTCTATGTCAACTAACAACTACAGATAAGATAATCTTTTACTTTATTGAAATGTGTTATACGTATACATATATTCATGAAACTAAATGTAAATTAATAGGTATTCTACATTACAACTAGAATGGAGTGCTCCGCGGAGCACGTGTGTCACCTGCACATGCTCATTGAAAGTGTGACGAAAAAGTGTGACGGACAGACAAACAGACGGACGGACCGACAGACAGACGCCGGACAAAAAAAAGTAATCCCTAAGTGCCTACAAGGATACACAGGGTGACACAAAAACTGAGGTTATGAGCAGTGCACTCTTTGGCAAACAGTGAATAAAAAAACATGAAGAAAGTTTTCCTAAACACCAGCAAAGGCTGAGGATTGGGTCCTGGACTCTTAGATTAACAATACTCTTGTTTTTCTAAACAATCCAGAAACAAGATACATGTACATCTATAGATTTACCGCTGAAGACGGTAAGGCCAGATTGTCAAGGCAATTTGACCTTGAAAATCGTCAAACCAAGGTCAAGGTCAAAGTAACCATAGAAATCAATAGAACTTGTTACTTGTTACCTTCAGGCAAAGTTTCAAGTTTGTAACCCTTTCCAGTGCTGATATGGCAATTCTACCTTGAAAATCGACAAACCAAGGTCAAGGTCAAAGTAACCATAAGATACTCGTTATAAATGAAACAAAAAATCAACTTATCTAAGTGTCTTTATAGGGTGGTGGGTGGGGTTTCAATAGGAACCAATAGGAACCCGCACCCCACAAGTACTCTCCCATAAGTACGGACAGACAGACATCGCCAATCTATAGACCGCAATTTTTTAAGCAAAATCCGGCCAAAAATACTAAGAAATGGAAAAAGACCGATAATACGTCACCTGACTGGAGATTACACGAGTCTCCCAAGGGGTGTATAAGATTTAATTGACGATAACTTACTGAACTCTTATCATGTTTCAAAAATAATTAATATTTTGCTCTTTAAACATTATATTTCATACGCATTTACTGGGTTTTTTTACACTGAAATTTATTTCTTAAGGAAAACAATTAAAGGTCAGAATGTAGAACATTTCATTTTAAAACTTCACCTTATTAGTGCCTCTCGTACGATCGCCAACTTAACAATGAACCAATCAAAACGTTTAATTTCCTTTATTTCTTCGCAATTATTCATTAAATACAACATTTGATTGGTCTACAATCTAGATCATTTGAATAAACCATCTAGGTAAAAACTCACGTTATACATCTATCGACGAAAAACTCACACAAATAGAACTCATTCATGTTTCTATAATCATTCTAGAGTCAGTTTACTTTTGACCGACGAAACCTGTTTGGTCTAAAACATTGATAGAATTCCCAAATCTATCCTCGCACTAGCCCTATATTGCTAAAAGCGAAATCCGTGTCGCTTTGCGAGCATCTTGGACCACTGTGTATAGCTATTTTGACCCTAAATAGGTCTTCCGCACACCATGTGGTTTGTTCCCCGAACGCTTACTGTATTTAATCTCTACCTTGTCATATTTTGGGATTAGGGGGGGCATTTTAAGGGGACAATAATAAGCGATATATTTAATGACTGTGGATTTTATTGCCTCTTTTTCGGCGAAGGTGTATAACGTGAGTTTAGACCTAGATGTTAAAGCAATGATCTAGATTGTAGACCAATCAAATGCTCTATTTTATGCATAATGTCGAAGAAATTAAGGAAATGAAACGTTTTGATTGGTTTATAGTAAGTTGGCGATCCTGCGAGAGGCACTAATAAGGTGAAGTTTTAAATTGAATTGTTCTGCATACTAACCTATAATTATTTTCCTTAAGAAATAAATTTCAGTGAACAAATCAGTGAAAACGTATAAAATATAATATTTAAGATCAGACTATTAATTATTTTTGAACATGGTAAGATTTCAGTTATTTTTCGTCAATTGAAACTTATAGACCCTTTGGGAGCCTATCGTAATCTCCGTTCATGTAACGTATTCTCAGTATTGTTCCATTTTTTAGTGTTTTCTCATATTGATCGACGTTTTAAAGATATTTCTTGTATATATTGAAGATACCAATCAAAACTGCACACTCAATATATCCATGAATTGCACTTTGTATATTATATTATAAAATAACATATATACTGGGCATTAAACTAAATAAGCATTATATTGTATTTTAAAATACCGTATGGATAACATTCTATAGTATGTATTATGACATAACGTATAGATTACGCTCTATAGTATACGTGTATTATAAAATAACGTATAGATTACGCTCTATAGTATACATGTATTATGAAATAACGTATAGATTACGCTCTATAGTATACATGTATTATGAAATAACGTGTAGATTACGCTCTATAGTATACATGTATTATGAAATAACGTGTAGATTACGCTCTATAGTATACATGTATTATAAAATAACGTATAGATTACGCTCTATAGTATACATGTATTATAAAATAACGTATATACAAGCAGTGATCCAAAAGTAATAGGACGTTCAACGTAAAGTTTGTATTAGATAATAAACGTTGATGAAATTTATACCATATTTATAATTGTTTTTGCTCTACTTTATGGCGATTTTCTTTAAATATTTCCATTAGTTTATTAATATAAATGAGGCCATACCGTAATTTTACAAGAGAGTACACATTTAAACTGCATATTTTCCAAATATGTACTGACAGAAGATAATGAAAATGTGCATCACATTAATGTGTTATAATTTAGTTTTAATAACACATTAATGTGTTATAATGTAGTTCTAATATCACATTAATGTGTTATAGTGTAGTTCTAATAACACATTAATGTGTTATAATTTAGTTCTAATAACACATTAGTGTGTTATAGTGTAGTTTTAATATCACATGTATGTGTTATAGTGTAATTCTAATAACACATTAATGTGTTATAGTGTAGTTATAATATCACATTTATGTGTTATAGTGTAGTTATAATATCACATGTATGTGTTATAGTGTAGTTATAATATCACATTGATGTGTTATAGTGTAGTTATAATATCACATTTATGTGTTATAGTGTAGTTCTAATATCAAATTAATGTGTTATAATGTAGTTATAATATCACATCAATGTGTTATAATGTAGTTCTAATATCACATTTATGTGTTATAATGTAGTTATAATATCACATTAATGTGTTATAGTGTAGTTCTAATATCACATTTATGTGTTATAATGTAGTTATAATATAACATTAATGTGTTATAATGTAGTTCTAATATCAAAAGTTAGATGTTCTTGTGCCATGATTACCATCAACATAATAAAATTGCTTGGCGACGAGCAAGAACGTCACATACAAAATGACGTCAACAAATTATAAAAAACAATTGCTATATAATAAAATTATACCAAAACGGTTTTAAAAAACAAAATATTCGTTGGAAATGATAATTCAGCGAAGTTCACCAGGAGCCAAGCAATCTCTTGCGATATATACATACAATCTGATTCATGGTCGGAGGAGAGAAATTAGTGGTAAACTAATGTCGTAACGTCCTTGATAGATAGCCACTTCCGACGCTGAAAGTAACATTAGCAGTGTCGGTTTTAGCAAGTGACTAAAGTACGCGAATTCCGAAGACATTCATTGAAATCTAGACTGGAATCAGACCTTTTTGTTAAAGGCTTATTACAATTTCGGCAATGAATTACTTCAAATATCTCTGTCTAAAGTAGCTCTCCATTACTGAACGTCATTTCTGGTTCAAAAAGATGACTTGATATTCGTAGATTATATATAATGTCTGTTGTAATGAATGAACTAAGTCCAGTTTACCAATTCCTGAAGTATCGTATCGTAAATAAGTCCGTCACGAACAAATCAAAATGCGTTAACTTGTTCGTATATCAACCGGAAAACGGATTTGATTTGACATCACTCAAGTAATAGAAATGTCTCCAAAGAAATGTAGGAATTACAAATTGGAAGTTGTATTCCTACGCTTTCAACATGACGTGATCACGGGTAATTCCTGAATTTTATAAATCGAGTGGAGTATAAGCAGCTTTTCGATTCCGACGCAAAAACAAATACAGATACTCGAGTACCAATGATAAACCATATGAAACAAGAGGCTCAATTTATTGAAATGGTAATAAAACGAACAGTTGACAAAATATAACATATACGGCCCATGTGTTATTTAGTCTAGGCGTCGGAATTTCAAAAATACTTTTCGAATAAAATATACAAGACGTTTTTCAGCGGTAAAGTTAATGTATCATCTTCACAATCGAAATTAACGAATTAAAATAAAATATAACAAATACACTCCAGAAGACAGAATAAGATCGTCAAAACCAAGTGATAAAATACATATTCAAAGCGGAATCAAATTATTGAAATGATAGTTGATTTATTTTTTATAAAGATATAACGCTTACATTATAAACAACTCGCTAACTCGTATAACTATTCTGCACTTGAACTGGTTGTGCTATTTCAATAACAAAATCATATGCAAAATTATTTGAATCAACTCACTACAATAACATAGTAAAGCTAGTAAGCATGAGCGCATGGTACGCGAAAGACAAGGGTTCGATTCCCGCTCTAGGCAAGCTTTCTTCTTCTTTTTCCATTTAAGGAATGGAGAGAAGCCAAACATGTTGAAGGAGCTATTGGCAATGGTGTCAAAGTTTATGGAAGAAAAAACAATTATAATATATGTTTATATTTTAGTTTTGTTTGTATTCACCACTATTGCTTGTCTGTGATTGGCTTATTTTTGTTTCATAAACTCATAACAAAATTAACCTTGGATTCTTGAAGAAAGCGACCGAACACTAGGAAAGTGACGTCATGTCAGCGGTTTGACGTCATAACGTTCTCACTATGGCGCCAAATTGGACACCTATAAAAATAGTACTAATGTTTGACGTGCTTTATTACTGAAAATAAAGTTGTAAAATACTATTATGTTTTATAACTCACTGTAATAGTCAAATACATGCTAAAATATAAGGAATGGAGAGATTTGTTTTCGTTTTCATGGAGGTATGAAAAAAACTCCGCTATTTCATAGTGTGTGATTAGGGTTTTTTACATATACCTCCATGAAAACGAAAAAAAATCTCTCCATTCCTTAAATGAATATCATACCAATTTTCAATTTGATTGATATTTTAACTCAGACCTTTTCAAAGTAGATGACACTTAAATAAATGTTTCAAGTTAACCCTTTCCATCATACAGATTCTTGATGACGCCTCCTCAGCAGACAACTTTTGAAAACATTGTGGCAAAAGGATAAATTGCTCACAATGTTATCAACTCTATCCAATGGTTAAACTTTCATTCTATAGAGGTTAACCCTTTCCCTCATACTACAATTCTGCAGCAGACGACTTTGAACATATTTTGTGCAATTTCTTCTTTTGTCACTATGTTTTCAAAAAGCCATCTGCTGCAGAGGCGTCAGGAAGCGTCTATATGAGGAAAGGGTTATTAAACATTAATTTACCAGTATAGGGATAGTTTCCTTGTTTTAGTCTGAATTATTTCGAAGACATCTGCTGCGGATTCGTTGTATGTGGGTAAGTGTTAAATAATGCGGAACTGGAGAGACAATAAGACCCCACATCACCTGACGCGATAACAACACTGTCAAGGATCGGTAACTGTAACCAATGCATTCATAATATACCCGACAGAGTTATCCATAAATGTCATCTTGCATACACGAGGCATTACCGGTTAACATCGAAATGTCAGTACTTATTCTAACCCTGGATTAGAATATACTTTGGATTCAAGACCGATTGCGATGCAAAACTTAAACTACAGTTATTGTCTGGATCTACTCTTCTCCTATGCATTCAAAGCAGTACTCTTCTCGATGACGGACGAGTGAATTTAAATTCTAGGTTATTTGACTTTGAGGTTGTGTGTTGCAGGCGACTTTGAACAAATCTAATTTAGAATATGGAAACTCTTTATAAAAGATGGAACACTTATTGCAAATGATAAACAAGTTGAAAACATTGTTGCAAAAGGAGAAATTGCACATTGGTTTTAAAAGTCGTCTGCTGGGCGATGGTCGTGCTGTCACGTGGTATTATAGTAGTCTGCAACAGGTATCACATTATTTAACACTTTTCTACAAAGAGATACGCATTTTGCCATAATGTTTTAAACTTTTCTCAATATGTATACCTTCATTAATACAGATATTTCATTCACAAGTTCGCCTAGTCGTCTGCCGCCGATTTCCGATAATGTGGGTCAAGCGAGTTTAGGTCTTAATGTATTTTCGTTTTGGCCTCAAATAAACGGTTATTAACGTACAGTAACATGACTGGGGCTTAACCCTTTGCCTTATATATACGCTTTCTGACGCCTCTGCAGCTGATGGATATTTTAAAACATAGTGACAAAAGCAGAAATTGCACAATACGTGCAGTTTCTCCTTTTGCCACATTGATTTCCACTTTTTGTCATAGGTTATCCATGGACATTTTCTATGTGATGACAAAATGATGATCAAAGTCGTCTGCTGCATACTTGTCGTATGAGGGAAATGGTTAACCCTTTCCCGCATGGGACAATGCGCATCAGACACGTTTGAAAATATTTATCCAGGCAAAAATGTGAAATATCTGTATGCAAGAAAGCCTTTTTACTGAAAAGAGTTGAAAACATTGTGGAAACAAAATAAAATTACTCGTTATGAGCAAATTTCCGTTTTGCCACAAACAAATTTAAAAGTCGTCGAATGAAGGGGAATAAAAAAGCGTTTGTATGCGAGAAAGTATTAAGCGAATATTGACCAATACCGAAAGTCTACTACGAGACTGCACATAAGTGGATACATGTACTTGTCGAATCTGTCACGTTTCGTGCATGCCACAACGACCCATCACTCCCATTCCAGTTCATATCAAAACAGAATAAACTCAAAAGACAATTAATACTTGCTAAGCATGACGAACTTATCAGAAAAAAATACAAACTGTGATATAGAGTGTAATGTTATGTTTTGGCTTCGAGTGATCTTTGTGATTAGTGATCACTTCGAGTGATCTTGTCGATATTACTTTTGGTGTTAATATCATTTGATAAAGCTTCTTTTCCACATACCAACAGTCAGTTTGTCTGTACTCTAGTAAAACTCGAACTTTCGGACCTCTTGTATCCAACTCAACCCTACTTTCACGTAGATTTTTCCGAATCTGTGTTCCTCAGACTGTGTTTAGTACATGTCCAATACTAGGCCATATTTCCAACTGTTAACTTTGTTTAAATTAGATTCCAACCGTCTATGTAACATAGACAAATGCTCTTCTTCGGCGCCGCGATCTTTAAACCAAGATGAAGGAATTGCATAAAAGTTTAATCCATTCCTATAGTCAAACGTCTTCGCCCTCGAACTCATGACCGTTCGTGTTATTTCTAATCTGTGCTGCTTTCTTACTGCGATACATGTCCCATAGACCCGACAAAATCTCGGCCACGACGATATCGCTCGAGTTTTTACCGACCAGTCTGAGTGTGAAGACACCGTCATGGCGTAGGTACTCGATCGTGAAGCGATTGGCGAGTTTTTTGTCCGGGCCGGTACTTAATCTGTCCATAACGCGGAGGAATTTCCGGATATACTGCATCCGAGCTGTTGGAAAGACTGTGTGCCAGATCCAGTTGGCGAGACTGTAACATGACACGATGGAAATGAACACAAACCTGAAATGACACAAGAAACGTGAATGAGAGACAAGAAACGTGAATGAGAGGCCAGAAACGCGAATGAGAGACAAGCAACATGAATGAAAGACATACACTGGGGTCTATCATTTGTAAGCTTGTTTGTGTAATCAAAGGTTATTATTTCCAGTATTTTAGAAAGGTCGATGCGACAGGTGTCTCGCTCCTTTTCAACCAATTGGCTAACATTCTATGTTGACAAGCAGCCAGTTACTTGGAAAGTATGTTGGTAGGGAACTTGTGTGAGAAAGCCACGGAAGACATGTGGTAGGTGGAATGGTTGCCGTAATATGATTGTTAAATTGCCAAAAACAATGTTTAAATCTAACCAATCAATGAATCAATCTACTGTGACAGTATATATTACATGGCTCCATAAAGACTACTAGTAACGGACGGATTACACGTGCGATTGAAGACCTACATGCGCATGCGCATTTTATTCTAAGGATCCACATATATACAATTTTACAGCTGTGTTTTATAAAATCCTGAAACATTCTATAACTGGAACTGAGTCCGACCGGACTGTGCGGATACAACTGTGTTACGGCTGTTATTCACCGGACTGTGTGGATACAACTGTGTTGCGGCTGTTATTCACCGGACTGTGCGGATACAACTGTGTTACGGCTGTTATTCACCGGACTGTGAGTATACAACTGTGTTACGGCTGTTATTCACCGTACTTT
>JAUELF010284370.1:0-10297 GCA_031471495.1 Clinocardium nuttallii | reverse complement strand
GGAGAAATTGCATGTTTTGTGCAATTTCTTCTTTTGTCACTATGTTTTCAAAAAGCCGTCTGCTGCAGAGGCGTCAGCAAACGTCTATATGAGGGAAAGGGTTAAAGTTGCTTGCTTCAAATGGTTAACCCTTTACCTCAGATAGAAGCTTTCTGATGGCTCTGCAGAAGAAGAATTTTGAAAACATTGTGACGAAAGAAGAAATTGCTCACAATGACCAAATACTCCTTTTGCCACATTGTTTTCAGCTCTTTTTAATAATCAGATATATTTCGCATGTCTGCCTTGATAATTTCAATGTCGTCTGCTGCAGATTTCCTGTATGTGGGAAACGGTGAAAAACATCTGCATCTTCGATCAGTTAACGCTTTTGCAAGATAAACCTGTGCTGAGGCAGTTTTGATAGGGCACAGCTAAATTCAATGCCATTATAAAGTTAAACAAGAGTGCCATGATGGCCCTGGATCGCTCACCTGAGTTTCAATAATATATTCCTTAAATTAGACCAAGTGACCTAGTTTTTGACTGGACATGACCCTGTTTCGAACTTGGCCTAGATATCACTAAGACAGACATTCTGACAAAGTTTCAACATGCTCAAGCCAAACATGTGGCTTCCAGAGTGTTAACAAGATTTCCCTTAAATTTGACCTATTGACCTAATTTTTTGACCAGACATTACCAAGTTTTGAACTTAACCTAGATATGACTACGATAAACATTCTGACAAAGTTTCAACATGCTCAAGCCAAAAATGTGGATTCCAGAGTGTTAACAAGATTTTCCTAAAATTTGACCTAGTGACCTTGTTTTTGACTGGACATGACCTAGTTTCGAACTTGGCCTAGATGTCACTAAGACAAACATTCTGACAAAGTTTTGACATGCTCAAGCCAAAAATGTGGCTTCTAGAGTGTTAACAAGATTTTCCTTAAATTTGAACTTGTGACCTAGTTTTTGACCGGACATGACCCCGTTTAGAACTTGGCCTTGATATCACTAAGACAAACATTCTGACAAAGTTTCAACATGCTCAAGCCAAAAATGTTGACTAGAGTGTTAAAAATATTTTCCTTAAATTTGACCTAGTGACCTTGTTTTTAACCGGACATAATTTCAAGCTTGGCCTAGATATCACTAAGACAAACATTCTAACAAAGTTTCAACATGCTCAAGCCAAAAAATGTAGGATCCAGATTGTTCACAAGATTTTCCTTAAATTTGACCTTGTAACCTAGTTTTTGACCCCACATGACCCAGTTTTGAACTTGTCCAAGATTTGACAGAGAGGGTATAATATATATACATATGTATTGTGACCTAACATGTCTAAATATTAGATACGCTTCAATGTCTTGTTTTTTATGCAATGTACTTAGCAATTTTTCACTTGTATAATAAGGGAGAAAAAAAAAAGTAATTATTTTCCCCCATTGCCATTCACATGACTAAACCCTTTCCCTCATACAACAATTCTGCAGCAGACGACTTTGAATATATTTTGTCAAAAAATAGAAAATATATATAATTTAATGGATGTTACCAATGATTAAAATTGGAAAACATTATGGCAATCGAGAAATTGCTGGTTTTGAGCAATTTCTTCTTTTGTCACCATGTTTTCAAAAAGCCAATCAGCGGCAGAGGCGTCAGAAAACCACCTATTCGAGGGAAAGGGTTAAGAATAACCGTAGCCTTGTTTTAATTTGATATGAATAGTTAAAATATATTCCAACTACGCAAAAGTATTGTTAATCTCTATTATTATGTAAACTAAAGTAAAGTTATTGAACAGAGTTGAAAACATTTTGGCAAAAGGAGAAATTGCTCATCAAGAGCTGAACTTCTCTTTTTGCCTTGGTGTTAACCCTTTCCCTCATATAGACGCTTTCTAACGCCTCTGCAGCAGGCGGCTTTTTGAAAACATTGTGACAAAAGAAGAAATTGCACAAAACGTGCAATTTCTAATATTCTCCACTTTTAGTCATAGGTTATCCATTTAATTATAGAGATTTTCTATGTTTTGACAAAATATGTTCAAATTCGTCTGCTGCAGAATTGTTGTATGAGGGAAAGGATTAAACAAAAGTAGGCATCTTTAGATGCATCAAAAATGGTCTACAAGTGAGAATGGGTTATTACCCTCTCCCACATGCAGAGACTTTTAAAGCTGCTGCAAATTAAGACAGTCATGGCAAAATGAAAAATTAGAAAACAGATTCACCTTTGTTGCAATGTTTCAAGCTCTTTTCAATGATCATATCTTCCTTTTAACCCTTTCCCACATGTAGGCGCTTTCTGACGCCTCTGCAGCAGACAACTTTTTGGAAACATGCCTGGCTACAAAATAAGAAATTTCTCAAAACAAGCAAATTCTCCTTTGTCACCATGTTTTCGACCAGATCTATTTGATTATTGTCCTTTCATTAAAAGGGTCCTTTCAAAAACAATTTGGGCATGAAATAAAAGTATTGTATGACTGGGAAAGGGTTAACGCTTTCTGATGCCTCTGCAGCAGACTGCTTTTTGAAAACATAGTGACAAAAGAAGAAATTGCACAAAACGTGCAATTTCTCCTTTTGCCACAATGTTTTCCACTTTTAGTCATAGGTCATCCATTTAATTTAAAGATTTTCCATTTTTTGACAAAATATGTTCAAAGTCGTCTGCTGCAGATTTGTGGGTAAGGGTTTATGACTAATAAGAAAGGATGTTAAAGGATTCACAATACAAATTAGGGCCAACCCTCTATTGAATCACATGGTACACAAATTGACAGATTCTGTCACTTGACTCAAGTAGGTTTAAGGCTGTAATGTATTGATAAAAGTTATTATAATGATGACAATCATCCATAAAAAAAGAAGAGATGGGGATAACAAATTGAAGGATATTTCATTTTGTCACAAGCGTAAATATAAAGGTATTTTTCTAAATAGCATCCAATTGCTAGCTGATTCAAATCTACATTGTAATTCAGATTTTCTTTCCCTTTTATACACACATTTGCAATATACAACTTTTGAAAATGTTGTGGTAAAAGGACAAACTGCCATTTTCCTTTTGCCACATTGTTCAATATTCAATAATTAAAATATCATTTATCGAGAGCCTTCATAGTTTTGGCATGTAGATGTTGTCTGATGCCAAGATCTGCACCATGAGACAACTTTTGAAATCATTGTGGTAAAATGAGAAATTGCTCATGATAAGCAATTTCTCCTTTTGCCACAATTTTGAATTTATTCAATAATTGTTCTTTCATTGACAGAGACTGTTTCCCTATTCAGTATTCTGATTAATTATTTTCATTTGTCTGCTGTTTTATCCCTTTCCCTCATACAACAATTCTGTAGCAGACAACTTTGAACATATTTTGTCAAAAAAAGGAAAATCTCTTTAATTGAATGGATATCCTATGACTAAAAGTGGAAAACATTGTGTCAAAAGTCAAAATTGCATGTTCTCCTTTTGTCACCATGTTTTCAAAAAGCTGTCTGCTGCAGAGGCTTCAGAAAGTGTATATATGAGGGAAAGGGATAAAAATGCTGGGAAATGGTAAATAAATGTATGTGAACTTGGATTGTAAACAGAGTGCAGATCCAGATCAGAATATACAGATGAATCTGTATCTATATATATATTTACTATTTTCAAATGCTCTATGGTTGGTTTTGAAACCCTTTCCCTCTTGAAGATTCCTTATGTACATTTTTGCAGCAGACTACATGTGAAATTATGACATTAGGAGAATTTCCATATGAAATTGACTTTGTTGACTTGTTTGGTACATCAATGATTTCAACTCTTTTCGATAATAAATCTTTCATATGTGGAGATTTTGCATAATTTAGATAAGATGATTTCAAAGTTGATTTGTTGTAAATTATTAAGTTATAAAATGATCAAAACAATTTTTATGATTGAAGACACAAAGTTAGAAGGATAAGCACTTAAATTCACAATTTATTTAATGAGGTCATCTTACTTTCTTTTTTTTTACCTATAAACATGACAAAAAATAACAAACACATCAGTACAGATTTTATATCATATTCTGTGTCTGTGTTTATTTTGTACAAAGATTCTGAATGCATTCTGCCCAGAATTGGTACAGAAGTTTACTACAACGAACAAAGCGTGCAATTTCTCCTTTTGCCACAATGTTTTCCACTTTTAGTCATAGGATATATCCATTCAATTATAGAGATTTTCTATTTTTTGACAAAATATGTTCAAAGTTGTCTGCTGCAGAATTGTTGTATGAGGGAAACAGAGTTGAAAATATTGTGGCAAGAGGAGAAATCACCACAATATTTTCAAAAGTTTTCTGCTGTAGTCTTTCACCAAAATGCATCTGTAAGGCCCGGCCCGGGAAAGGTTTGAAAACCAAACAATTTTACACCTCAGCTATTCCCCCCATATACAGTCGTGGTTTAATAACTATTTATGCTCACCTCATTTAACTCACATTTTCAATCCTTCCGTTCCTAACCCTTTCCCACATACAGACAATTTATGAACACTCTGCAGCAGACGACTTTTCAAAACATTGTGACAAAAGAGAGAAATTGCTCATCATGAGCAATTTCTCCTTTTGCCACAATGTTTTCAACTCTATTCAATAATTATACTTTAATTTCTGGAGATTTCCCTAATGATTTTTTCTTTATTGCGATAATTAACCTGATCTTCATTCTTCTAACAGAATGCAAATAGTTCTTCCTGTGAAACAAACCACATACTGTGATCTCTGCTGCAGATGTCATTTGAAAACATTGTGGAAAATGTACTCTTAGGAGCTTCTTCTTTTCCTACATCTTCTTTCAACTGTTACAACATTAGATTCTATTTCCAATTTGAATTGAAAACATAATTTACTCAGATAAATGTTCTCAAAACATTATTTGTTTACCCTAAAAATATGGTTAACCTTTTCCAACAAAAAACAACTTTGAAATCATCCCAGCAAAAATATGGCATTTCTCTATAAATGAACACATTGTGACAAAATTAGTTTTATCATCAAAAGCAATTTCTCCTTTTGTCAGAATGTTAAAAAAAATCTTTCTTTAATTGTCAGAGCTAAATGTTGTATGTCTTCTATCTTACGGAATTGCCATCATATTATTAGACACTTTCTAACGCCTCTGCAGCAGACAGCTTTATGAAAACATGGCAACAAAAGAAGAAATTCTCAAAACAAGCAATTTCTCCTTTTGTCACCATGTTTTCAACTCTATTCAATATTGTTCTTTCATTTAAAGAGACTTTCTGTGCTTTTGCCTTGACGATTTCAAAAGCGTCTGCTGCATATATGTTGTATGAGGGAAAGGGTCAAAGAAAAGGATGATGCCCTATTTAACCCTAATACCACATGCAGACACATTTTGACTCATCTAGAGCAGATGACTTTTGAATGCAGTGTGGCAACAGGAGTTTCATCCCCTTTTACAATAATGTTTTTAACTCTTATTTGAATAGATTTACTTCCATTAATAGATATTTAATCAGATGTAACTTTTCACAAGTCTGCTGAAGTTGTGTTGTATAAGGGAAATGGTTAATATGCATGACTGGTGAAAACAGCAACATAATTCATCAAAGAGAACCATCCTTAAATGCAGTGACTAACACAGCATATCCTTATTTATTTACAAATTATTAAATTGTTTCAAATACTAGAATTATTTTGTTAAATTCAAATTACCTGAATGGTAAAAGGAGTGCATACAATACGTACATTGTATTTACATATGATCTGTTTTGATAAACAGAGCAACACAGATTGTGATAAAAATAAGCGTCCTTTTCTCAATTACTTTTACAGTCGTTGCTGCAGAAAACTGAAAAGTTAAGAAATAATTTCCCCCGCGGAAATATTACACCTGACTCAGACACTCTCATTCTCATAAATAGGCAACGTTGGTGAAAGTATGTTTTGTTCTACATTATATTTCACGGTTCATTAGGTCTACTTTCGTTTTACAAAACAAGGCGTTAATAGTGCCTTACCTGAGATATTCTTGGAGACAGAGGTCACAGTATTGATGTCCACAGGTGGTGACCAGAATCGGCTGTCTCATCGGTAACTTACACAACAAACAGATACATCGTCGGCTAACTTTATCCACAAAAACATGTTTATAACCACTCATAGTTCACACACTAACACCATGCTAATGATTAATGTTTCAAACGTGTTATGTTTCAGGTGAAATAAACACTCTTCGCTCAGCAGACGATTAACTCTGACAGCGCGTGGGAAAATGACGTCATTATCCAGATTGAGGCAGAACCATGTACTCACGAAGGTGTCTATTTATATTTAAACTTTTTTTTTTCGTTTGGATTAATCAAGGCTGGACAAGAAATATTCTCCCCAACACTGACTGGATACACACAATGCTGAGTGGAATTTGAACCTGCAATATAATACGAAACATTTGCCTGATAGATATAAAGTTGCTAAATTTATTTATTGATAAAATGATTGCACGTGCTGACTTGCAATTATGGAATGCGCAATTTACACCAATAAGAATCGTTTCAAAGGTTTCAAATTTGACATATAACGTAGTGTCGTTTTTGTTTGAAATCATGCAAACTGGACAAATATATCCATGTTAAGTGATCATGAGTAACACTGTTTGGTGACTTGTGTCATATATATATATATATATGTCTCTGCTAGTTTGGTAGGGACAATAATTAATATGTTGCTGAACGGACCATGACATGCGAGATATGGACCACAAAAAACTATGACGGGACAAATTGTGTGCATATTATAACGGCATGACGTGCACAACGTGCGTTCTTCTTTGATATGGCTCGAGCCATAATCCCACTCCACAAAAGCTGAAATAAACCACAAAGTCGGTATCTGGTTCTAACTTCTGTTTGTTTACCTTATGTGTAATAAAAGTAAAAAGAGTAAATCTAGTACAGCAAGAGAAACAAATGTTGAAAGAAGTTTTCACCTGTTATTGTTGGTGGTGGGTTTTGTGTGTGTGGTTCACCCCCAGGCCTACCCCGAATTTAGTCTCGATGCATTAATCAACTGCTACTTTTCCGTATTTTAAAACAGTCCATGTCTATCTATTTAGCTGAAATGCGCAATTTCGGTAACACAGTCTGTAACTGGTTTTCAATATATTGCCTCTTGATTTTCAAACCGGTTATCTTCTTTCTATTAATGAGTATATTTAAAATCCCACAAGTAACGAAGCCATACACAGAACGAATATACAATATCACAATGGTTCAATAAATATGTCCTGTGTCGAAACTGTATGTGTTTCGAAACTGGTCTTTTAAAACTGATAACTTGCAAGCTTACTTTCTCCAGTTAGTCTAAAATAACAACTAAATGTATTCCACGTACCGCAAGAATATAAGAACTAAAAAGCCGTGTAAAATAACTACAGGCTTAATTCCAAACGTAGGTCTGCTGCAGAGGTGTCGAAGGTCGTCAATGTAAAGTTATTATTTTAAATAGAACCACATATCCAATCTAAAAGTAAACTGTAGTGCTACATATCGTTTTTGCGCTAATCTGTCAGCGCTGACACACGCCTCAAATGTTACGTATCGATCTTACACAGTTGATATTAGAAAGGCACGATCCATTTTGTCATAATAATAATTGAGCCGTCCCGCGAGAAATCCCAACATTATGGCATCTGCGAAATGTATCGACCAGATCAGCCTGCGCTGTCCGCGCAGACTGATCCTGGTCGACTCATTTCGTCTCAGGGGGATAGAGGTATAGAGCAATGATTCCTGGAACAGAAAAATCCACAGGAGGCGAAAAGTGTCTATCCGGGTATGCTTTCGCGGCATGCTTATGCTGATCCGGGTCGATACTTTACGCAGAGTTGGTTTTCTCGCGGGACGGCTCATATTACAATTACGGGTGGTTTACGAATAAATCAATAGCCATTTAAATGAACCGATCGTAACATTTGCACTTATCCATTTCTCTTACATTTTCCCTCATACGACAATTCTGCAGCAGACAACTTCGATCATATTTTGTCAAAGAATAGAAAATCTCTATAATTGAATGATAAAGCTATGACTAAAAGTGGCAAACATTGTGGCAAAAGGAGAAATTGCACGTTTTGCGCAAAAACATGTCTTTGTTTTGAGCAATTTCTTCTTTCGTCACTATGTTTTAAAAAGCATTCTGCTGTAGAGGCGTCAGAAAGCGTCTACTTGAGGGAAAGGGTTAACTTTGTTGAAAAACGTATAGGCGATCACAAATGCAGCGTATATATTGACGGATCATGTTCGGTCTTCGCGTTGTTAACTTGAACAAAGTATCCCCAAACTGTTGTATTTAAGCAATTTCAAGAGTAAGACAGACCTGGGGCTACTAATACGTATTAGTAGTCCCAGGGCAGACTTAGTATTTTGTGATCCTTACGTGTCTTACTTGACAAGATTAACTACAATAGGCAAACATAGTTTCATTATGACAAGGAATAGTATATTATGACATGCAAGACATTTGTTATGTGTCAATACATATATACTGTATTTCACTTATCCCGTCACGTGTCTTCCATAATAACAAATCGCAAATGATGAAAAGAATTAATCCCATTTGAGCGATGCTCCTGGTAATAACGTTATAATTACATGAGTGGAAAAATAACTGTTTGCACACTTCTGCTAAAGGTTCCAAATATATACTACTTTACAGACGTTTCTTAATTGCCTAGATCTGTTGGCGAACAGTGTTGAACCAGATCACACTGCACCGCTGGCTGATCTGAATCCACGTTTGCTGAACGGTTTGTTTTAACAATGCACGCCGCTCATTTCACCTCGCCCAAACAGAACTCTTCCTGGTTTCCTGGTTTTCGCAGCCATGTCCCAAGAAAACTTACTTTCTGAAGGTATTTATGTGTTTCTGGCAAATGGGAGCCAGCTCACCAATCACACTTCAGGATTTTCACTTCCTGGAACGAACCATTAGTGTGTCTTATCTACGTCCCTGATATAGACGACTTTTCGTGATTAGCACTTTCTCCTTTTGCCACAATGTTTTCAACTCTAATTACATTTTTTTTTCAATTAAGTAGAATTTTTATAGTTTTTCCACAATGATTTCGACGGAGTCATCTGCTACAAATGTTTGGTTTAAATTGGACACCTTTTATATTTCGATGGTAATTATCGATATAGAGGGAGTTCAACAATGTCGCATACAGAGGTGTTAACACATGTTATTTCAAGCAACTTTAGAAAATGGTGGTTACACTCTCCAAATGACTAGACGACGACAGGAAAGATCCTTCTGATATTGAGTATGCGTCGTGGCGCCGACTTGTCTGAGTTTGTTTTATGTATGCCGTAGCCCAGACTAGATATATTTCCGTAAATAACCGAGAGTGAATTATCGGAATTGTACGGAGATTGTCGATTGATCATACGCTTTTACCGAAAATAACCGAGTTTTTATGATCATACGTGATGAAAGACAACACTTAAAATTCAATATGTGGGACAAAAAGTTTATGATAATCAGTGGTATATCCACAGCGGTAGCAGCTGTCGTGTATGTTGTTTGGGGTCCGTCACAGAGAAAGCAATCCAAAGGTATGTTTAACTGTTAAAACGACGTGATCAAGTATCAAGTATGTCAAATAAGTAGTTGTATAACCGGGTAAACTAATATCCGGATAATCTTACAAAATGTTGAGCCATGCATTTATCCAGGTTATATTAGTATTTGTTTGACCGTTTGATAATCTTGATCAATGGTATTGTTTATTTCAATGATTTCATTGTTATTATTGTATTGTTAACTTTTTTTCCCTTGTTAGGAAATAATGGATTTTGTATATGGTAATGATATGAAGGTTAAAGGTCTATGAATCATGCTGATGCAAGTTTACCACTTGTGAAATAAATATGGTTCTTTACCACTTGTGAAATGAATATGGTTCTTACCACTCTCATTAATTCAGATATATTTTGATCTAAATGTATCTGCATCATTCAAACAACAATTCCTTTAAAAGAGAAATTGTTCATTATGATAATGCACTTTTCCTTTGGTCATAATGTTTTCATCTTTATACATTTAATAGATGTACTTTCATTCATATATTTATAGACATTTTCACTAGTTTTGACTTGATATTTTCAAAGCCATCTGCTCCAGATTTGTATATGTTGGAAATAGTTATGTAACGTGCACCGCCCTAACGCCATCGTGGGTCACCCATCCAGGTACTAACTGCGATGGCATTCGGGCTGTACACGTTACAAATGGTGGCAGCAG
>JAUELF010284359.1:0-10298 GCA_031471495.1 Clinocardium nuttallii | reverse complement strand
GCCAGGAAACACAGGTGAACTAGCCAGGAAACACAGGTGAACTAGCCAGGAAACACAGGTGAACTAGCCAGGAAACAAAGGTGAACTAGCCAGGAAACACAATTGAAAGAGCCAGGAAACGTGGATGAAATAGCCGCATTAATGTAACTGAAATATTTCAAAATGACTAAGAATTAACTTCAATTGAACAATTGCATGTACAACATCCGATGTAGATCATATCCTTTTGATCCAATAGTCTTTTGCACTCTAATTTCAGTATTAACGAACATTGATGCTCATCTAAATGTAGTGATTTTTCCATTTCTAAAGATGTAAAACTGATATTTAATTACAGGAAACAGATTACATGGCAGCAATTTTTCATTTCTACGACTCTGGAGATGATGATGAGGAAGTGGAAGTTGCAGTGGGAACCAGCACATATCATCATCAGACTTCCTTCCTGGGAACGAATACTGGCACCCTGTTGACACATAAACCATCATCAAGGGCCACACATTCCAGTAAAGTATCTGAAATGAAGTAAGTGTCCCACATCGTTCTCACCTCAAGTTAAAAGTTTTACTGCCATATTTTAAGCTCTTATTGTCATCATTTGATCTGCATCTGTACTTTAACATTGGTTAACTGTTTTCCTCATATAGAGGCTTTCTGACACCTCTGCAGCTTTTTGAAAACATAGTGAAAATCTTTCTTAGGAGAGAAGTGGATCATAACTATACCAAACTTAACCCTTTCCCACATACAGATGCTTTCTAATGGGTCTGCAGCATTGTAGGACTTTTGAAAACATTATTGCAAGCGGAGAAATTATTTGCTGCAGAATTGACGTATGAGGGAAAGGGTTAAACTTTGCATTCTCATGTTTAAAATGTCTTTCTTAAAGGGAAAAAGAGAAAAAAGTGGAAGAACTTAAGAGCCAAAAGAGTGAGTTTAATGAAGGCTTTTGGAATGTGAACAGTGTGTTAATGGGAGGACTGGGTAAAGATCCTATCATTGAAGGTTCGTCTCTTTCATTATTTATAGATTCAAACCAACAGCTCACTCATCATTGTTTGTACATGTATAAGGATATTTTTTTCACCTTAAAGTCCCATTGAAGCTCATAGATGTCATCTGTATTGTATATAAGTGATCGAGTATATTTTTAACCCTTTCCACTTTGCTGAAGCATTCTGCAGTATATTCAGCAAGTGACTTTTGAAAAAACTGACAAAGGCATAAATTGCTTACAATGACTAATTTATTTATTTGCTACAATGTTTTCAACAGCACTCAATAATTACTCTTGCATTGAGAAATAATTTTGACTTGTTTTCAAATTTGTTGTAAATCATGTATATTTTGTGTGAGCACAAAAAATGTTGCGCAAGGATATAAATTGTAACAAAAGTGGTTGACGTTGGGAATCGGGACTAGAATTCTCGGGTTAGATTACTTCTCGCACCTGTACATGCCGTTTTTATTACCCAGGGATCATTGATATCCCAATAAAAATAAAATGATAAAAACATAATTATTTTTATTATATGCCTGTACATTTTATGATGGAAATACATGCAGATTTACATGCGCAAATACACCACGACAGATTAAAATTCCGTATCTTATCATACAGTGACGTGACCTGTTTGATGATGATATTGGGTGGGGCATACGTAATGGAATATATTATGGGGCATGGCGTAATCATTAAAGCCATATTCATCCGCCCTTCGTGATCTTAATTTCACGTTTAATAAAATGTTATTCATTTCGCTGTTCATAGATTGTAGGTATATGATAAAAGGAATATTATGTTGTGGGGTGGTTAAGTGAGTTCTTATTAACGACGCGTAGCGTTGAAAAATTCCATATCTTATTCGACCTTCGGTCTCGTAAGATATCGATTTTTCCACGCAACTTATCGTGGAATACGAACTCATTTATCCACCCCACAACATACTATTCCGTATGTATATAATAGATTAAACAAAAATACCTCGTACAGGTAAAATTTGTAAACGTTTTTGACGATGAACAGATTCAAAGGGCTTTTGAAAATCAAATATGTAATATAGGTGGATTTATCTTTAGCGTTAACATATTTGCTTACAATATAGAATACAACGAAAGCATTGTCTACGGTGGATTAACGTGCCCGGAATCCAGATTGAGATTGACAGACATCGGTATACATATCAACATAACGTTTAACTTTTTGTGTCAAATTATTGATGCATATTTTGAAGCTATATACTATTCAATAACACTATTTCAATGTTGGTTCATCAATATTAATTCAGCCTTATATGAATTTTGTTTATGAAAAAAATAAAATAAATGAATACAGTTAAACATTTGGTGAAAAAAGAAAAACGCCTCAAGGTTAGCGATTTATCCGTTTGGCTTAATAGTTTAAAAGGTCATCTGCTGCAGATGCATACTATATTACTGCAAGTTGGAACGGGTTTATGAAGACAGAGGCTATACACCAAATAGTGATCGGTATCTTTTTACCAGGTTTGTCGATCCGGGAGGATATACTTCGTGAATTTACGAGTTCACTATTAACTAGGTTTGTCGAATTGGCCGGCTTTCACCCATTGTACAATACATATTTAATCCGTTTAATAAACCCACTCGCACATACATGGTGAATGAAACTTTTTTTCTATTGTATTATTCTTATCTGTTTTCTCTTTTGTCGTTAAAGCAGGAAGTTCACTCAAGTATGTGTTGCAGATACTATACATGTATTTTAAACGTTAGAGGGAGGAAAACTATATAGTTACATACACAGGTCACCGAGAATGATTTCACAGTGAAGTCGGCATAACATTCCTCAACGATCGTGGTGACTGCCAGTCCTCCATACACAGATGATTGGCTCACGCCAGGCCAATATTTCAAACATTTCACCTAAGGGTAAATATATAAGACATCGACATATTAGACTAGTACTCTAGAAACTATATACATAAGCGCTTTATACACTCTATGTTGAACACATGTTGTCGGACAACAAGGGGGCGTATTAACTCTGCGTACAGCGACGAATCGACTGGTCGCATGTGGCGGTAAGTTTGGTTGTTTGACTCTGCGAAAAGAGACGATTCATTTGGTCGCATCGGGGCAAAGTTTTTTGTTTACTATGCCAACAGTGACGACCCATTTGGCTGAGCTATGGAAGGTGAAAGGGGGAGGGGGTGCGTATTGCCTCTGCGAACAGCAACGACTCATTTGGCTGAGCTATGGAATGTGTGTTTGACGAATATCTTGATGAGTTACTTAATATTGATAGTACATTCAGTGATTATTAGATGCTAAAATTTAATGGCAATCCTATACATTATTTAAGAACATAACATACATATGTATAATATTATATATATGTAGCTTTTGTATAATTTTCTTAGAATTTGTAGCTGAATTCAAACTACCCTCAGAAGCGTTCGTATCCCTAATCGATGGATTAGTTACTTTAATCAAATAAACTCGACCATTAATGAGTAAGGGTCATTGGTGAAAGGTACTTTCATATGATACCACTGTAGTTAATTAATGTCAATTCATGCATATTACCCTTCCCGCTTCAACAAGATGGGTAACCATGACAACGGTTTCAACCTTCTCTTCCCAGATCATGCGCCAGAAGTCATCAACGCTTGCATCGATAGGGGCTGATTGTAGTGGAGAATTTCATATAAAGAAAACAATTAGTATATTGATTAACTAAATTGAAATGTGATATTTCTAAGAATTTGGTCTTTGAAAAACAAAATCATCCTCAAGTACTTGAAACGGGTTAACAAAAGCTTGGAGTTATTATGTTTCCAATCCTAACTGCATTCTATCATGAATAATACAGATAACAATTATAGCTCCCAATTACGTTCTACTTTATAAATGTTAAAGTTTGCTTATAAATCAATACACATGTTTGTTATAATTCAGTTGTTGTCATGTATTTAATTGCATCCACGCTAACATAGACCATATGCGACTTGTGTGGATTTAGACAACTAATGCTTATAATAATAAATACACAGAGTCATACTTACCGGCGGCAGCAATATATGATTTTGTGCTGCTTAAACCCTGAAATTAAATCCACTAATTAGTACAATTTTTAAGTTCTTCGAATAACGGTAATAGTTATACAATGTTAGACACAAATCAACTGTATTTATATAATACATACATACTATTTAAGATCAAATGTCATGTTTATATTTTATTTGTACAAATATGATACAGAGAAAGTTTGACCTTTGTGTGTTTAGAGAAAAAAGTATGTATAATGTTATAGAAACCATAGGTTATCTTGGATCAGACAATTGCATCACATTTGAAATAATATCTATATTTAAGCCACGTCCAATTAAAACCCAAAATATGGGTTCCGATCTGCAGTAATCAAATCAGCCAGTACCTCTACATTGTATGTCCCTTTAAAAAAGGCCCTAAGTTATGTATTAAGTAATTGACTGAGCCCGACTCTTATTGACATAAGTCTCTCCCTATGTGACCATTGTGGTGGACGGACCATTACACAATAGTCCATCTTTAAACACAATGACTGTAAATGTCATAATTTTCAAATTGCTTAAAGGTAGGTATTCGTGTGATCTGACTTAATATCTAGAATATATTACGTTGATAAAGGAGGCGTTGATGTAGTCTGAATGTGGAATATCTGGAATACTCTGTAGAGTCACCCGGCAATGGTCATCTGTAACATGAACAAGTATCCTTTGTTAAATGATGTTGAGTTGAAGAAGATGAATGGAATTCTCTGTATGAAACGTCAACACGTTTAAAACCTATGTTATGTCGCTTGTCATGGGAATCAATTGAGCCCGTCTATGATTTAATATACAAGTTGACTTTCTTTAACAGCGTATACCAACACTAGCCGTTGCATCCGCACAGACTGATGCATACATACATATATACACTGTCCTAATATCAATTGCACAAGCTTATTAGAGGATTATGTCAACTTGTGCGGACTCTAAAAAGACGGGGAAGAGACACAGACTGTTGTGGACCTACATTTTAGGAAATTCATACGCGTATTTTTCTCATTAAAGGGAATATGATTTCACCAATGATAACTATTTCATTTATATGTAGCTTAATATATCGTCATCTTCAGGTTATCTAGTTATCTTAGAATCTAAGAAATATTTATAGAATCTTAAGCACTATTTTGATAGAGATTTGAAAATATTTTTGGAAATATATCGGTTCTCATTATGAACCTGTTTTTCAATGTTGTTTTTAAATGCAAACAAAAGTTAAACGAGCGGTCATTCAAGAAGAACAGCATTACTAATTTGACACGACCATCATAAATTATAGACATGTGTCCATGTATATTTCGATTTTCAAGAATAAGATTTAACTTACACGGATAAATGTCTTTGGCACGATTTTTCGATATGTTTGTTGTAAGACTAGCCGCTTCTACAGGATATATAAATCCATATGGTAACTCCTGTAAATATTGAAACGCATTACAACAATTTTTATTGTTCCAGAGTTTGCTTCTCAAAGGTACCTGGGTACCTGGGTAACAACCAATACTTACGAGCTCAACACGAACCTTCGAATTTCGTAATTTATTTGGGATCCAATACCAAAGTGTTAGCAAATACGCAATATCAATTTACCAGAAAGTTTTGAAAGAGCTATCCTCTGTGCACACAGTTTTTTGTACAGCGTAAATCACATTTATTCTGTCCGTCGGCACATTTTTATCAATTTTACAAAGTTCACATATTAGTTACATACCACTTAAAGGCCAGTATTATCATCAAATTAAGAAATCAGCGCGGCCGCAGTACTGGTTACACTTCAGTGTAATCAGAACGGCTGCATCTCTGTTTTTAAAAGACAGATACGTTCAAGGATTTGTTTCGAGTTCAATGACGTATTCTCATGTTGGAGTTATCGCGAGTCCACTGTATTTGACATTTGGCATACATTTAAACCTAAACCTACAGTAACACAAAAGGAATGAAGGTACACCGATAATAAATTGAATTAGAAAGTAGAGTAATACAAATATAACACAAGCCAATTCGCCTTGGTGATGTTTGACTTAGCATAAGTTGGAGACTCTCGGCTCTAGCTCGGAAACTCGAGATCGAAAGGTCAATCACGTAATGAACCTTTTTGTTGCTCTTGAATAGCTCTATCAGATAATGCAAACTCATCGCTATTGAATACTACCAAAGCAGCGCTAAGGGCGGTTGAAGTAAAAAACGACTGTATAAATATACCCTTTCTTTGAAAGGCTACCATATAGAAACAAAGGCCTAAATCAAATATCGTAACGGATAAGTCTTTTTTAAATATACCGAAGTATCTATAACCGCACTTTCAGCTATCCACATTAAAAACTGTAGGAGACAATAGAAAAATGGTTGTGGGTTCTTAAAACTTGTTTGTTTTGCTAGCTGCATATCAACAGGTGGGTCCTTAGAAAAGAAACTCAAACGCTAACACGCTGTGCCCCTATGTAACCTGTTCACCAAGTTTAATCGGGATCGGCCCGTCGGTTTGGGCTGGTGAGCGTCCCACGAGCCGGTAGGCGACGTGGGATTCGCCTTTGTAAAGTGTGCAAACTTCCGCTTCTAGCTCGGATACCCGAGGTCGGAGGTCAATGTTTTAAAATAACGATTTGTAGCTCTTGAATAGCTCTATCAGATGGTACTAAAGCGTCGCTGTACACATATTCAGACAGACATAAACATACACAAAATAAGGGGTACCTAGCGAATCCCAACAGTCGGAAAAGCCTGAACATAAGGGATACCTAGCGTATTCCAACAGACGGAAAAGCCTGACAATAAGGGATACCTAGCGAATCACAACAAGCCGGTAGGCTACATGGGATTCGCCTTTTCATATTTTGCAGTATTCCGACTCTAGTTCGGAAACTCTTGATCGAAGGTCAATCACGTAAAGCAACTGTTTGTAGCTCTTGAATAGGTATATGAGATGGTGCATTAACATCGCTATCGAATACTACCACTGCAGCGCTAGAGATAATGGGAGTAACAAACGACTGTAAAAAGACCCTATCCTTCAAAGGGTACCATATGGAAACAAAGGCCTAAATCAAAAATCGTAACGGAAACTTTCTTTTTAAATATCTCGAAGTAGCTATAACCGAAGTTTCAGCTCTCCACATTCAAAACTGACGGAGACGATAGAACAATGGTTTTGGTTCTTAAACGCGTTTTTTTGCTAGCTGCATAGCAACGGCTATCTTTGAAAGGCTACCATTTGGAAACAAAGGCCTAAATCAAGAAGCGTAACGGATACGTTTTTACATGTATTAAATATCTCGAAGTATCTATGACCGAAGGTTCAGCTCTCCACATTCAAAAAATGTTGAAGAAGACGCGATTTATTTGCTAGTTGCGTAGCAACAGCTATTTTTGAAAGGCTAGCATTTGGACGTTTTTTCTTAATACCTCGAAGTATCTATAACCGAAGTTTCTGCTCTCCACTTCAAAACTGTAGGAGAAGATAGAAGAAATGTTTTTTTTGCTTTGTGTATAGCAACGGATGGGTCCTTAGCAACGAATATCAAACGCGCACTCTCCAAGACCTAGGGCACCTGTTCACCAAGTTTCTTTCAAATCGGCCCGTCGGTTTTTGCTGTGGAGCGTTGCTTTACGAACATTTAGACAGACAGACAGACACACATATAAAGACGAAAAGCCTGACAATAAGGGATAGCTAGCGAATCACAATAAAAGCGCGCTGTAAACTTACGGTGGGGCATTTACGGGCAGTGTAGATCCAGATCAGCTTTCACTGTGAAATAGTCTAATCTGGATCTGCAATGTTTGTGTATTGATCACAATAGTTTTAAGGAGTTCTTTGAGAAGCATTGTACATTTGAAATAAATTAAATGTATTTCATGATTAGCCATATATATATACATGTATATATATATATATGGTTGTTATTTATACGATTAGGGTGGTTTTCATTTAGCAAGACTCATATAAACTGACCTGAAACATTTCGAATACTTCCTCCAGGGGTGTGGTCTTAATATAATTGCCAAGGTGAGTTATATCAATGGTTCTGCTGTGTGCTACCGTTGTAATGTTAGCGTAGAGTGACTGGATCATTTTAGGATCTGAACCTACTGCGCCTACACTTACTTCCGCTGGTACAACTTCTACAAGATGAACATGTATGATAAGATATCCATGTACTTGTCATTTCTCTGCGGGGACATGTTATTACAACAATACCATGATAACATAAACGGATTAGTCTGCGTCTGACTAGGAAATACAGTGATCGCGAATGTCTTAAAAAGAGTTGTTTTGAATGAAATACAAATGGTATTAGAAATGGCAAAGTGAATGATTTTGCTTTATACAATAAGATAAAACCCCGTATATAAATTGATAAATCATCGTCAAGTTCAATCCAATTTAATCTGCGGCAGGCGACTTTGACAATAATAATTGAAAACAGTTTCCAATATCGTCTGCTGCTGAAAGCGTCAAATGGCGTGGTAAATTGAAACACAACGAATGGTATATGTAGTTGTTGATACAAAATACATGTTTTAAACAAATACTTTGTTAAATAATTATTCGTCCAGGGAGAAAAACAATACATGAATAACAACCAAAAGTGATCTTAAATGCCTTTAACTGTTTGGCAAATCGGCAGCAAACGAATGTGTAAACATTATGGGACAATGATGAAAAATGTCTATGAATAAAAGTTTGATCATTCGATGGAGTTGATAATATTGTAGTAAAAGTAGAAAGTGATTATTGTTTTCAAAAATCGTTTCCCGCAGAGTCGTCAATCAGAACCTCCGATGATCGAATCTATACTACTACTCATCGTTTGAAATGTAGTTATACCTTGTGATTTTCCAAGTTCTTCATAAACAGCAATATCTGCTTGTGTTTTTGTAAGTTCTTCGTAAACAGCAATCTCTGCTTGTGTTTTTGTAAGTTCTTCGTAAACAGCAATATCTGCTTTTGATTTTCCAGGTTCTTCGTAAACTGCAATATCTGTTTGTGATTTTCCAGGTTCTTCGTTAACAGTAATATCTGCTTGTGAATTTCCAAGTTCTTCGTAAACAGCAATCTCTGTTTGTGATTTTCCAGGTTCTTCGTAAACAGCAATCTCTGTTTGTGATTTTCCAGGTTCTTCGTAAACAGCAATATCTGCTTGCGATCTTCCAGGTTCTTCGTAAACAGCAATATCTGTTTGTGATTTTCCAGGTTCTTCGTAAACAGCAATATCTGCGTGTGATTTTCCAGGTTCTTCGTAAACAGCAATATCTCCTGCAGCACATTCCATCTGAATGTATTCAACCGTGTTTGGAATCGAGTTAGTTTCCACTACCCCGTTGGTATACATATTTGCGTCAACATTGTTTTGTCTATAAACAGCAAAGAAATATACTCTATTTAATCAATAACAAAAGGTATAGAATGATGTATAATAATAGTATATAGAACACGCGGACAAAAGCAAGGCTCATTCATGATAGGTCTTACATGTAAGTTTTGCTTGTGTGAATCGTACAACTTTCAATAAATTGTCAGCTTCATCATGCTGTTTCGATGTTAAATTATTAGTACTGCTGGTAATTTCCGACACAATTACTCCGGTCTTAACTATATACATATATCACAGAGTGTAGTGGAGGGAAGCTGATGTAAACGTTTTATAGTTGGATCTCACGCTAAAGGGAAAAGGTCTAGTTACATATATATGATGGGAAAAGGTCTCCACATCATTGATGGATTTTTCTGTTTTAAAGTATTTGTATGATCCGCCCGAAATCCGTAATCTTTGGGGTTTATCGCCCTTTTTAACAATTTCTCAGTCATATCACGGTGGCCAGTTCACCTACTCATGTGTTTCCTTGTTTTCTCACACCAGTACTCCACACAACACTCTTCCCAAGCAACTGGCTGCTTTTCCACATATACTCAGCCCATTGGTGGAAGACCAATGACGCATTACGCATTGACATTTTGTCAAACGTCGGAAAGAAAGTTGGCCGAGCCGGGATTCGAACTCGGACGATCTGACGGTTACACCATTGAGGAACGAACTCGAAATAATAACATAAACAGGAATGTATCGCTTTTACCGTTTATTAAGTTTCTTTCGTCTTATAAATACTGCAGCAACAATAACGGCTAGTACCAATACCAAACCCACCAATATCGCACAAATAAGTATCTTAGATAGCTTTGTTCGAGTTGAAGGCAGAACTGAAATTAATTGAAAATATAACAAGAAA
>JAUELF010284349.1:0-10299 GCA_031471495.1 Clinocardium nuttallii | reverse complement strand
GGCTTCAAGGAATCTGAAAGACGGTCACCCAAGGAACATTTCTACAAAATTATTTGAAAATCGGCTTGACACTTTTGGAGTTGAAGATTTTTTAAGTTTTCACTTTAGCCATATAAGGCAAAATAGCCCCGTTTTTATAAAACGTCGCATATTATATTATAAACAAGGGCTGCCTTTTCTACATGGACTGTTTTCATAACACATTTTTATAAAACGTCGCAACTTTATTTCAGAAATGGTATTTGCATTATGCTTGAACCTGTTGCAATCTTATAAATAAATTATCAAAATTTAAGGAGTCAAATCACAACCGCTTTCATAACATTACTGTTGCCAAGTGGTAAACCTTGGTAAGGTCCATATATTTTCATCCATGGAGACTTGTGTGCATATCAGTATATCATAACTAAAAGTCACTTAACTCCATAATGATAGCGAAAAATGTATCCCTGAAGATTGCATTTCATACTCAAAGAATGAAAACAACTCAAGAAATCTGCAATTTTTCAATTGTTGGATTTTCTTTTTCAGCTGCAGCAATAATAGTGTCATGTGATGCTGGATTGATTTTCCTCTGAAAAATGCCATTCCAATGCATGAGTATGTGAATTCAAACTTAAAGCACCAGTCAATCAGCCAATCAACGTCGCATGTATATATACAAAACCTGGAAAAAGATGGCTATGGATTATATATTGTTTTCTAAAGATTTTAAAACCCAACGAAAACTCCATTTTTATTGTTGTTTTCATTGTTATTATGGATTGAAGTGGGTTTTAGTAGTGAGATAGGCTATGCACATGATGGTCCATGGATGCGATATGTTTTATGTTTTACTTCTTCGCAGCAGTAACATCACAAAAGGGGTTCATTTAATATATAAACTGCAGGCGTATAGGAATTATGCGAATATATCTCCTGAATTAAAAGTTACAGCATATTTTGTAAATATGGAATGAAAGCTTGATAACGCCGTTTTTAACAATTTCTCAGTTATATCACAGCGGCCAGTTCACCTACTCATGTGATGTCTGGTTTACTCGCACCAGTACATCACACAACAAGCTTCCCAAGCAACTAGCTGTTTTTACACATAGACTAAGCCCATTGGTGAAAGACAAATGAATGCAAGCAGTCAGTTAATATTATTGTATATTACAGATCTTCACGATAGGTTGTCAATTTTCAACAATTAATCTTTTTTTGAACAATCTTGGTAGAAAACCTCCCAAAAATCAAGAATATGAAATCATTTTGAAATTGACACAGTACTTTTCAACAAGATAACTTTTAAAGATCTTTCCTAATTTCGCCCTTATTGTTGATATGGCAACCATAGTTCTTCATGGAATGGATTTCTTTGAACAACTTTGGAATAGCCTCACCAAAGAACATCCAAGCCAAATTTGATTAAAATTCTCCTGGTGGATTACAAGATGTCATTTAACGAAACTGTGAATGGGCAGACAAACTGATTACACGCACTTAATATAGCTTCCCTTAAGCACAAAGTGCTTAAGTTGAGTTAAACAAGAGGGCAATGATGACCCTAGTTCTCTCACCTGAATTATGCAATGTTTCTGAATGCAACTTTCAGTGTTAACAATATATTCCTTCATTTGGCTTAATGGTCTATATTATTATACCTGATATGACCCATATTCCAACATGGACTAGATATCATCAAGACAACATTCTGACAAAGATCAAATGCAAAATGTTGTTTTAACAAGGATACGGACACCGGACAAAATGTGATTACAAAAGCTCACTTTGCACAGGCGAGCTAAAAAGGATTGCATAACAGAAATTAATGACCATGTTTTTTGACAAATAAAGGAGAAACTATACTTGTTCCTCGTCTCTGATAAACAAAACATGTTTGTAAAACATAAAAAGGCCACAGTAACCTTCCTGTGACGTACTTCTGATATACTAACATAAAAGTATAAGACTGCAGTTTTTAGAAGTGACCAGAACAATGTAAACCTATTGGCGCAGAAAACTAAGTAACGATTTATCAAAATTGTTGTGTACATGAATTATAGTTTTTTTCAGAGAATATAATGAAATTAACTCTCTAATCCACATACTCTTATATGTATGTGTGTGTGTGTGTGAAAGTATTTACGCCTTTTGAAACAGAGTTGATCTAAATTACCACTTGTCTGAATTGGGTCTGCTCCGTTTGCTACTAGGATGTTGCAGACTCGGATATACACTGTGTGTTATGGCAAAAATGTCATAGATTCATAGGCTATTTCTTAAGTTTTTAGTAAATTAATATTCACAAGGTATGGTTTGAATAAAATAGTGACAGTCCCAGATGGGGCCATTATTTGGAAAAACTGGTAGATTCCCAATAGATGGAGCTACATACCAAATATCCCTTCTACTTTAAGACAAGAAGATGTTTTAAGTTTCTCCCAATACGAGTCTAGGTTGGGGTCAACTTAAACAATATTGAAGAAGGTCCACAAGATGCAGCTACATACACAATATCAAAGAACAGGGTCTACTAGTTTCAGATATGAAGATTTCGAAGGCAACTTTTAACTCCTGGGATATATTTTGAACAATCTTTATAGAGACCCATCATATAAAGCTACATATGAAATACCAAAGGTCAAGGCCTTGTAGTTTCATGCAATATTTTTGTTAAAATCTTTCCCTATATGACTCTGTAAATCAAGTGAACACAAGGGTGGGGCCATTTTTGTGACTATATATGTACATGTGTAGCTAACTTTGTATAATGGTGACATATAGGCCCATGGGGCCTGGTGTTCTCTTTTTCTTTATTGTTTCAATTACTGATGTATATATAACGCATGTCACGGTAATAAACAATTTACTTACTTACTTACTTGATTGTTTGCATTAAAAAACCTTAACCAGAATTCTAAGTAAAAAAAGGGCCATAACTTGCATAAAATGCAGGATATAGTCATCTAACTTGATAGTTACATAGGACGGGTTGTAGAAAGTTTCAATACAATGCTTCAAGTAAATACTAAGATATGGATTTAGTTGCACGCAAAACCTTAACCAAAATTTCTAAGTAAAAAAAGGGTCATAACTTGCATAAAATGCAGGATATTGTTATATTACTTGATAATCTACATTGGTGTGATAGTGGGGGAAGGGTTGAAGACAGTTTCAATACAATGCATCAAATATATACCGAGATATTAACTCTTAATTTAGTTGCACGCAACACCTTAACCATAATGTCTAAGTAAAAAAGGGCCATAACTTGAATAAAATGCAGGATAGAGTTATCTTACTTAATAATCCACATAGGTGTAATAGTTGGGTAGGGTTGTAGAAAGTTCCAATACAATGCATCAAGTAAATACCGAGATATTCACTCTTAATTTAGTTGCACGCAACACCTTAACCAGAATTTCTAAGTACAAAAAGGGCCATAACTTGAATAAAATACAGGATAGAATTATCTTACTTGATAATCTACATAGGTGTGATAGTTGGGTAGGGTTGTAGGAAGTTTCAATGCAATACATGTAATATTTAAGTACTAACATGCAAACCCTTAACCAAGGTGTGACGCGGACGCCGACACCAGGCTGAGTAGTATAGCTCGCATATTCTTCGAATAGTCGAGCTTAAAATGAACCCAATTGGATAGCCATCCATGATTATACTACTTTAATTTCCCACAGATTTATGCCTGAAAAGATAATACAATATTACCAACTGAAACTTGGGCTTCATTTATATGGACTGTAAAATATATGTATCCTTAATATTCAGAAAGACAAACAAGTATAAACAAAAGATGCTTGTCAAACATTATTTGTTATCGCTCCAGAATACTCATATAACAAGCAAATTCGTAGAATTGATATCCCCCGCAGATACTGTTTAACCCTTTCCAAAATGGAGTCGCCTTTTCATCTTTTCTCACACTGTTTCAACTTCTTTTTATTTACTTCCATTGGACTTTTACTCATCAGGGAAGGGTTAAGATTTTGGTAACAAACCAAAACTTTTTAACCTTTTCCCTAATAAACTATTCATTGATTCAAATGCTTGATCTTAAGAAGTCTGGTACAAAAATGTTCATAGCTAGACAAATAGAAGTGCAATTTCACTATAATTGCTAAAAATGTGAGAAATGGTGAAATTGACTAATATGAGCAATTTCACGTTTTCTCATGATGTTTTCAAAAGTTATCTGATGAGAATGTGTCAAAATGTCAACTACATGAGGGAAAGATTTAAATGAATTCATCCCTTCTATTGGTAGAGTATTGGTGGTTTATATCTAATGTTTGATTTTGTTTCAACTTTGATTGGGCTAAAGCCCAGACCTGATGTTTAAGATTAATCCAGCTCATGTCCTGAAATTGAACATTTTGCCCACTTTCTGAAGCCACAGCAATCGACAAAGTGATCAGAATAGCTCACATTGTGCCGTCGGCTCAGGTGATATAAAAACACACTGTCCTTACTACATTACTGGTAATCTCAGATGTGTCTTGTGAGGACATGACCTCATTTGGAATAAACAATAGAGAGGAACTAAAAACACACTGTCCTTATAACAGTACTGGTAATCTCACATTTGTCTTGTGAGGACATGACCTCATTTGGAATAAAAAATAGAGAGGAACTAAAACCACACTGTCTTTACAACATTACTGGTAATCTCACATTTGTCTTGTGAGGACATGACCTCATTTGGAATAAAGAAAAATAGAGAGGAACTAAAAACACACTGTCCTTACAACAGTACTGGTAATCTCACATTTGTCTTGTGAGGACATGACCTCATTTGGAATAAAAAATAGAGAGGAACTAAAAACACACTGTCCTTACAACAGTACTGGTAATCTCAGATGTGTCTTGTGAGGACATGACCTCATTTGGAATAAAAACAAGAGAGGAACTAAAATGTGTGCCCAATATACTGCGCTTTCCAACAAAATCAAGAACCGATTCATAACATGGGCAATAAATCTGGTAATATAGACCCAGCAATTAGAGAACGGTCAGACAAACCATATAAACAACATTCACAACTACATACTGTCTAAAAAATTCCCAAAACGTTTCATGAGCCTAGGCAAAACACCATCAGAGATAATACCATGTGCAACACAAATTGTATAAGTTAGGGGTCATAACTCTGCAATTACATATTTGTCAGACAAACCATACCTAAGTCACACCTACATGTTGTTATAAACATACCCATGAAGTTTCATTAAACTTGGTGTAATACTGTCAGAATGCCATGCTATCCAGGATATTTGGACAATTCTTGACCCAATGATCTCAAAATCATTAGGGTCATCTATAGCATTTTTGAAAATAAATAGGGTTCATCTACTGGTCACACCAGGTGACCTTGACCTTTTACCCAATGACCTCAAAATAAATAGGGTTAATCTACTAGTCAGGCCCAACCTCCAAGTCAAGTCTGAGAACAACAGGTCCAAGTATTGTTGAGTAATCACTTGGACAAGCTTTGGTCTACAGAAGGACTGACCGACCGGGGGGCATAAAAAGCGAGTAAAACTACTATGAGGACATGAAATCCACAGAGCGTCTCTTATTTTGATTATTAAATTCATTCAACATGGCCATTTCCCTTGCTTATGTCAGTAGGTCGAAATACCAGCCACCCATCTTAAAAGAAAAGGGAGTATACCGCTTTCAGAAATTGGTCATGTTCAGTAACTTTACAACCAGTTGGTAACTTAAACTTAAACTTGATTGGTTAATGCTAGTAGATTGGTCACTAGGTCATTTATTTATTAGGGTTTAACGCCGCTTTCAACATTATTTCAGTTATATCACGGCGACAGTTCACTTAATCATATCCCTGGGTTAACAAACAAGTACTAGACTAGAAAATGTGCCTTGTCCAAGGGAACTCCACCATGGCGAAGTGTAGCGACTAGGGATCGAACCCGACGCTAACCACAGCGGATTCCTATGTCACTAGGTCAATGTCTGTCAAATGACCTTGCAGCTGGAATAATACTGCCCTAATATTACTTATCTTATTTAGTAAACATTTAGGCATATGTCAATTATATTTCAGCACATAGCATTCATTGCTGTGTATCTATTCTGTTTTCCAATGATTTCTTATTCAATGAAAATATACAGAGTAACATGAACTCACACATCTTTTGGCACTTCCTCTTTGCATAGCCACTTTTCTTCCCCTCACCATCACTTGTGTCTGAATCCGTCATTCCTTTAACTGCTAACAGACATAAAAGATTCATCCATTAATAATATCCTAACCATATCTACACTATCGCTGTTTGGTGCTTATGACTGCACCAGGCTTCAAAGCATGAAATAAAATATGCCATCACATTAAAACATTTCATCTGATCAGAGTTAAGATTATTGCTCAAGCCAAATGGCAGAACAGAGTAGGTGTTGTTAATTAGCAAACAATGCAGATCCTGATTATGTGACATTTTCCAATGTGCTGGCTGATCTACTTTACTGTTTGCAATTTCAAACAGATTGGTTTCATACATAAACAACCCCAAGCCACATGTTTCAAACTCACGACTGTGAAAACAAGATGATCATGATGGCCCTGGATCACTCACCTGAATTAATGTGTACCTTTGAAAGAAGTATGACAGCCTTTCAGGTTTATGTAAAACATTGATTGATTGATTGGGGTTTAACACCATTTCAACAATCTTTCAGTCATATCACAGCAGCCAGTTCACCTACCCTGCGTTTCCTGGTTTTCTAACACCAGTACTCCGCACAACAATCGTTCCAAGCAACTGGCTGCTTTTCCACATAGACTATAATCCCATTGGTGGAAGACAGATGACGCCTGGCGCATTGACTTTTGTCAAACGTCGGAAACAAAGTTGACCTAGCCAGGGTTTGAACATACAACCCCTGGATTGACATGACAGCTCACATTGTACCAGGAGTGTGCTTCTATGAGGGTTCAGTCGCTTTTGACCTTAGAGGTAAAATTTCAACGGTCTTGGTAGTCCCCTAGATGAAGCTAAAACAGAAATATCAAAGGCAGACTTTGAGCGTGATTAATATCAGCTTAAAGCTTGTTTCGCAATCGATGTAAAATAAATAAGTTTAAAACTAAAGGCCTGTGTCTTCTAGTTTCTGACAAGAAAGTTTTTTAAAGTTTTTCCCTATATCACACTATGCCAAAAAGACCCCATTTTTTACCAAAAGGGTATAATTTGAATAATCTTGTTGGAGGTCCACTAGATGAAGCAACACACCAAATATCAAAGGCCTGTGGCTTCTAGTTATTGACAAGGGCTTTCTTGAAGTTTTTCTTATATCAGCCAATGTGAAACAAGTGACCGCAGAGGTGAGGCATCTTTTTACCCAACATAAATCATTGGAATAACCTTGGTAAAGGTAAACTAGATGAAACTGCATACGAAATATCAAAAGCCTGATCCTTCGAGTTTCCGACAAGTAGATTTCTAAAGTGTTTTCCTGTATTGACCTATGTAATACTAGTAACCCCTGGACGGGGCCAATTTTGACCCAAGTGGTATAATTTGAACAATCTTGGTAGAGGTAAACTAGGTGAAGCTACATACCAAATATCATAAAACTGGCTGGCTCTTCAAGTTTCTGACAAGAAGACTTTTGAAGATCCTTTCCTATATGAGCCTAGGAAAAACAAGTGACCCCCGGGACGGGACCTTTTTTGACCCCAATGGAACAAACTTGATAGAAGACCACTAGACAAAGCTACATACCAGATTTGGTAGACCTGGACCTTATAGTTTAGGTTAAGAAGATTTTGTAAGATTTTTGAACATATCCAGTTTTGTTACCATGGAAACCAGAGTTCTGCATGGAATCAATTTGTTTAACAACTTTGAAATAGCTTCATCTAAGGAACAGTCCTGCTTAGTTTTGATGGAATTGGTAATAGTAGTTAAAGAGGAAATGTCATTTAAAGAAATTGTTGATGGACGGATGACAATAGCTCATCATGAGTATACGCTTAGGTGTGCTAAACAAATTAAGGAAGATTTCAATGCAGTTCTTTTAAAACAAGAGGGCCATATTGGCCATGGATCGCTCACCTGCATTTCCCCCCTTCACTTTAGCCATATAAGCCCCGCCCACTAGCGGCCATTGTTTCCGACCAATCAACATGGCTTGAAGGAATCTGATAGAGACCCTTGAAACATTTCTACAAAATTATTTGAAGATCGGTCTTACACTTTTGGAGAAGAAGATTTTTTTGGTTTTCACTATAGCCATATACAGCAAAATAGCCTCACTCTCTAGCAGCCATGTTTATCGACCATTCAACATGGCTTGAAGGAATCTGATAGAGGGTCACCCAAAGAACATTTCTACAAAATATTTGAAATCTGCCAAGCAGTTTGGGAGAAGAAGAATTTTAAAGTTATTTTTTTCATTTCGTTGCCATGGAAACAAGAATTCTTGATGGATCCCAACAATTTGAAGGAAATCCGATGAGGCCATTAGGAGGTTGCTTCCTGTGAAGTTTCAGACCAATTGACTTACTGGTTACTGAGGAGAAGATGTTGACGGACGCACGGAGGACGCCGGACAACTGAGGATCATAATAACTCACCCTGAGCTCAGGTGAGCTAAACATGTATAGTTTCACTATTTTGAAATTGCTGGCAACTTATTTCTCCTACATAGATGTCTAGTTATGTATTTTCTTCCAAATTCAGAAGATTTCTATTTGTCCACTAACTGTATATATTGCTGAATGACTTCTACTCGTACATAATTGTCTCCAAGTTGTGAGTCTGTGGCAAAAATGCAATCATAAAGCAATCATGTTGAGTTTTAACTTTAAGTCCATTTAAGGTAATTAAACACACATTTCAAGTATGAGTGAGAAGCCCCACGTGATGCAGTATTCAATCAGTGGCTGTAGATTTCATCCAATCAGAATGAGCTTGTAAAATGAACTAAATTACCCCTTGAAATACAAATGTAGTGACAAGAACATGACCTGTATATTTAAAGTTAAAACTAGAAGTCACCGTCAAAGTCTCTTTACAGTGAAACTCAAAATATTTTAAATACTCTTTAAATGTATCAAACTCTAAAGCAGTATAAGGAAAACTGGTCTTTTGTGTGGAACAGTCTCAAATAATTTTGAACCTGTCCATCAGTTGTGCCGATTTTTTAAGATTTCCATAGAGACATCTCTTTCATTTTTGAAGTATTTCGAGAGGGTGACCCGTCATTTAAGGGATATTTCTATCAAATTATTTAAAAAGCTAGCTGACCACTGGTTTTGGAATAGATGTCTGGAAAGTTTTATTTTGGGATCATTTCAGCATACTGCACCCCTAGATCAGATTCCATGTAGGAAACACAGTCCAAAGTCTGTCACAGTACCATTTTTTCTGCTCTTGATTTAATTATAAATGGTACATCTTCATTTGAACTATAAGATTAAATAAATACCTCTTCTGTAATCTGGATCTTTAACTGTGTCGCCTAGGTAATCCGTATCAAATTCATAACAATTGTCAAGTTTTCTTTTATTAGACTCTCTTAATGGGAAGTACTGAAACAAATAAATGTATTCATGAACTAATATGCTCCAATAGATATTTGGTCCCTGACCTCTTGCCATGACTTTGACCAGACCTAAACGAAACTTGTAGTCTAAGAAACTATTTGACTAGTGGGGTGTGCCTGCCCATAGTCTCTATGTTCATAATACTATACTGCAGCAACAAACCCTGATCAAATGCTACATTTGAAATGTGGCCACAGGCTTGTAATTTTCTCTTGTAATTGTATTATAGAGTGTTGTATTCTCGGCGGGAGGCCTCTTATTACAAGATAAATTAGTATCAATATCACCAGGACATGATCAATACTACAACACAATATTAATGCAGCAAACAGTGCAAACACTTTTCAGCAAGAGATTCTACAAAATTGAACTGGAAATATCACTGAAGGTGGTGAATAGCCATAGCTAGTGCCTGACAATATACATATGTATGAGAAATTCAAGGGGCCGTAAGTCATTTAAAAATAATTCCAGTGCAACACGCTCACAATATGCACAACTAGGTTTGTATCAATCATTTTTGTGACGTTATGTTCTGTAAATTCACGTGATTGTCAAGTGTTGTCGTGAGCAAGGTTCAGTGAGAATGTACGTGAGCTTCCTTTTCCCGCCTCTTTTACTAATATATACTGATCCTTTCCTTCTTCTTGTATCATTATTTTCGGCTTGCCTTGCAGCCAGTTTACCAACAGATCATTCGATTCAGATTTATATTTCTTTAC